>JASFAX010000213.1:0-81321 GCA_030737875.1 Allium sativum
TTCATGAGCTTTAATTAATTAATTAAAGCACCAACCACTCACATTAGACAGGTATTGTTGTGGTTACTGGATGTGCTGGTCGGTTCCGGGCAGGTTTACACCACAACTCAGTCTAACCTCGGGTCTTTCTGGGCTTGATGCACTAACCTCTCACATTAGACATGTATTGTTGTGGTTACTGGATGTGCCAGGTGGTTCCGGGCAGTTTTACACCACAACTCAGTCTAACCTCGGGTTAGGCATTTTCCTCTTCTCTAATTTACATATTTAATTTACATATTTACTATTCATGTAAATTTTCCATAAATTAATTTAGCCTAGATCATATTCATTTGTCATGCAAGTTAACATACTTATATTCTATGCTCAAAACTTGATTTACCTATCAATTAACCCAACTTTCAGTTTATACCAATTTAGAGTTAATATTCCCCTTTTACAGTTCATGCCCCATCTAGATTAATTTCCCAATTTACAGTTCATGTCAAAACTAGATTTAATATTCTAGTTTACGGTTTATGTCCAAAACTTGGTTTACATGCCAATTACATACTTTACAGCCAATTAAAATTTATCATTTGTTCCCAAGTCTAATATGCATGTAAATAATTCACTATTATTGCCAATTCAGATTATGCCAACATATTTATTATGCTAAATTATCTTAATTAAGCTACGCCTAATCCCCGCATCATAATCGTATGTATAACATGATTTCACAAGTTTTATAAGTACTCATGAAATGACACTAACAAAAGGAATAGGGGATAAGCACAAGAATTGATATAAAAGAATATGCATGCAAAAATAATGGCTCCAATAGGTTTGATGTACATAATAGTGAATAGGAATAAACTGGCCAAGTTACACACTAAATATGAGATCCAACATAATTATGGGAATAGGCATAGGTGATTTGATCCAACATAATGCCAGTTCAAGGTACAACATGATTGGTTAATCGTAACAATGGGAATAGGCATAAGCTACTAACTACAATAGTTATAGGCAATTAACCATAATGGTCATGGGCGACTAATCACAATAATTTCTTAATAAATGTCATAGGCAATAGTCTCATAGTTATGAATCATAGTCGTGGGCAACAATCTCATAGTCACGAATCATAGTCATAGGCAGAAGTCTCATAGTCATAGTCATAATCATAGGCAATAACTTCATAGGCAATAGTTTCATAGTCATAGTCTTAGGCAAAAGTCTCATAGTCATAGTCGTGAATCAAATCCAAAGGCATAGATAACTTTATATTTGATGTAAGCATGAATCAAAGATAATTAACTTGCAAATAGGTATAGTTCTATATTTTGATTTATTACATTCACGATTCCAATCACACGTTCAAATCTAAAGAATGACCGAACTTACAAAGGAGGAATTCTTGATTTCTGGAATCTGAATTCTGAAGTTGGAATGCTCGCCTTTGATGTAGATCGTTGTTCTTTTAATTTAGATTTGATTCACTTCATAGCTTTCTAGTTTTCTTTTTAGTTGAAAGAGAATGGTGGCTGTCCTAGGTTGAGTATGGCGGTATGACGGCTCTTGGAATGAATTAGTGTGATTTTAGGGTTGAGTGTTAGGTTGTTTATATAGAATTTCAATTTAATTAGAGCCGTCAGATGAACCTAGAGTTAACGACAACCATTCAGTCAGGATAGGGTGACACCTCAGCCCTAATGACTCAGCAAGGAGTTAGAAAGGACTCAGCAATGACTCACAGTACGGATCAGAACACACCAGAAAGCTGTGCAGGCTTTCAGCCCGACCAGGGCGCACTTGGCAGGTGCGCTAGTGCAATTTTTGTACTGGCGCACTTCCCAAGTGCGCCAGTGCATTTATATATTTTCTCTCTTCTTCTAGTTTTCTGCCTAGCTTCGTTCGTCCATATCTTCTTCGTACGGTATCCAATTTACGCAAACTCGGACTCTATCTCAAGCAGAATTCCGAGACAAACGTAATTGCGTAACCGTTTCATCTAATTATTCTTTTAATAATTAATTATTCTCTAATTCGTTACTTAACGTATTTTCCGAAAATACGGGGTGTTACATTCTCCACTCCTTTAAAGGATTTCGTCCTCGAAATCTCTAAGTTAGGAAGAATGTTCATCCTACCATCCAATCATCCATCTACTCAACCATTCAATCACAGGCATCCATTGTCCTTAAAAATATTTCTAATGCTTTCATGATCATATGCATAGTGTGTGTATATGTCCTTATTTACTGCAAAATCAGGCGGTCTACTGATTCAGTTGACCTCCTTAATGCAAATCATGTCAGTGTCATGCATCCAATATGTATGCAATCCTAATGATATATATTATTTCTATATGAGTGCATAACCATTCACTTAAATGCAACGTCCATAGGATAACACATCAAGTTCAATCCATAAACATATATGCACATGTAATAGGAAAGTGACTGAGTCAATCTAGTAAATAAGGTGTGTGTATATGCACTCACGAGAAACCACCAACAAACACTTGCAACGATCAATCATAACATGTTTCAAACACATGTTTACATCCATTAGCTTCTACCTAAGGATCGAAGATAGGACCGAGAGGATATACTTAAAAGATAAAGGCTAGCATGCAAATAAACTTTACAGAGAAAGAGGAATCAATGATACACCCTTAAAAGGGTATAATGCACGTATCTAGAATTCTAAGTCGCATCTTCTTGAGCTTCACTCCACTGTACCTTATATAATTTAACTTTACGGTTGCGAAGCTTCTTGACCTCCATTTCCAAAACCCACTAGTAAAGATAGGACCTCGATCACTTACTATGCTAGAGGGTATCCAATGTAGTCGAACTATCTTTCCAAGATAAACAGATATTAACCATGATATCAAGTGTATATCCTAAGATGATTAGAGGTCTCTCCTCTACTTAGCTTATCCATCATGCTGCAAATCTGAGGGTCTAAAGCTAATGGTTGCTATGTGCTTTTTACTTCTCTTAAGGTCAGTCTAACTTAGGGTGCCAGCCCCAACCATTTATTTCTCACGTAAACCATCCTAGTCGAACTCGACATCCCTCAGGTACAAACCCCAAAGGCCTAAACCAATATCAGACAAGCACCCAAGGGATACCTCCTCCGAATTTGGATGATCTATGTGAGATGATACTAACAAAACAACCAAACAATTGAGCACTTTACCGACTCTGGCTATCCTCGCCAATCTTGCTCCAGAATTGTCGTTGATCGCATAACTGGCTTTGCAGTGTCATCTAGATACATGCGGAAGTCTATCTCGAGTTTTAGGGGGAAAACCCCTACCCTAATCAAAACATCTTGCATACTCATGGACTACTCCAACGGATCGAATATCGTCGATAGATAAATAAAGTGATTCTAGGTAGCTAAGACAAACTGATCCCTTAGGATCGTATGAAATCCCAAGGGTATTCCCAAGGCAAGTCGAAAGTCTAACTACCCTTGTTTCACAATTACTAACTAACCAGTCAATGCCTAGAATCAACCCATAGCCCAAAAACATAAGCATAAATATAGCTATTCTCAAATCCTCACAAGTCAAAGACAAATGAGCCAAACCAGCAATTGGATTTGAGACTACAATGGGATCCTCTACTATACAATATTTAGGGTGCATAGACTCAACTATGGAAGTAGATATATACGAATGTGAAGCGCTAAAATCAGAAGGAGTACTAACAGGATAAATAAAAAGGAAAAACTCTTTCAATAGAAATCTTACTGCCTCTCTCTCAGGTATGCTAGCGGTGAGAGCATGCACTTGCCTTCCGGAAAATCCTGTCCCTTGTTCTTGCCCTTACCCTTAATTATACGACCTGTTATACCAAAATAAAGATACTTCCTCTTGTTTTAGGTTTTGCTATTCTTTCCTCCCCTCTTTTGTGAACCAAGTCCATATTCATGGGTTCTTTATCCTTGTGTTGTGCTCCTTAGCCAAACCCCCTCATTCTCAACTTTGCCATCCTTGTGTAACTTGTTGACATGTCTCTCGAAAGCTGCCTCCATCGCACGGAGAATCCTACAAACCTCGAAAGAAAATTACGGCTACAGATGGAAGTTAGGCACTTATTTTCCCTTTGACAGGTGTCGTAGTCTCTTCAAGCCAACGGAACCATGCTGCGATAAGGTTACCTCCTAAAAAGCCAGGATCCCTGGAGACTCCAGAAAGAAGGAAATAAGGATTCAAGCAGAGGGTCAAAAGATAGTGCATATGGCTTTGGGGAATATGCCTTTAAAAAAGAAAACTTTTCTTTTGAAAATGCTTCTTTTAAAATCGTTTTGAAAATAACTTTTCAAATCTTTTTATCTGATCCGGTAACCTTCAGCTCTAATACCAAGTGAAACACCCTACCTCTGTTAAGGTCACTCACAAAGGGAATGCCTTAACTTCGGTGGAGCATTTTTGGTACAAGATGCAGAAAAATTACAAGACAGACAAATAAAGCAGCGGAAAATAAATAACCTTTATTGATTAAAACAGCTTGTACAAATATTGTCTTACAACACCAATACTTATTACAACAAACCATCTGTCTTGTTTAATATAAAGAAGCATAAACTGACAATGATATTCCCCAATAAAGCATGAGCCCGCCATAGCAGTAGAAAATGGAGTTCAAAGCAATGCGTCAAAGAATCTTCAAGCTTGGAAAGAGTAACGGTCCAAAATGAGTTGAGCTATTCCCTCCCTAACTACCTGGGGTGGGGGGGGGGGGGGGACGGAAGAAAAGAGGCGAAAGCAAACTAGGTCAGACATAAAACCTGGTAAGCTCAGTGATTCTTAGCATTTAAACGAGGAAAAGGATCATGACATGAATAAACTAAATATAAGACTAAATCATAGTAACAAGGTAACATGGCATATGATATGGCAAGATTAACTGTATGCACCGATAAACTGAATATACTGATAAACTGAATGCGCTTCTACTTCCCCTCTGCTTCGCGACACCTTGTTATACTGATTTCTATATCTCTGCACCACCTAACTAGTGTCCAAACTAGTAATCTATATAAAATGATCATATGATAACGTGATCCCAATCCCCGTAATTGCGGTTGCCTTCAGGTGTACATCTATTATGGGGATTCCATTTATTACCTAGATCTAATCTAGGGTTTACTATCGAGTGCTTCCTAGATTCAACCAGGTTTTACGCTACCCAGGGCCACTGGGGTTTATGCTACCTATTGAACGCTTCTCGGATTCAGGGTTTATGCGACCTAGGTCCAACTAGGGATTATGCTACCTATTGAACGATGCCCCTTAGGCTAGGACACACTACTTAGAGCGGTATATGTTCCTAGACTTTCCCCACGTATGTGTCATGAATCGTTATCGATGTCTAGATGTACATGTCTTCTATATGTGCGACCCGAGTCCCGTGGCAGGGCTAGTCAAGAAACACGGACTTGGGCGGGAGCTTTCAGATATCTGTCGATTGCAGATGCTAAGGTCTGCTTTTACAGTGGCTATGGTCCCACTTGACCCTTCCCTCAACTAACAAATGAAATGCACCCAAGAAAATCAAGAATGAGAACATTACGCAGGCCCCTCTATGCCCCCACAAACCTATGGGCCTCACCCATAACTAGATAGCAAGTATATGGTCTGTTGGAATTCTCTACCTTTCTGCTTCACGTATCTCGACTGACTCAAGATGGTAGGTAGACGACGAGTTGCCACCACAGGGCAAAAACTGGTCTCGCCGAATCATGCTGGTCCATCCCAGTCTTTAGGTTGCCTTATTATTGCAACCAAGGCATACCCTTGGCTCTTCTAACGCAGACTTTAACCTCTGTGAGCCCAGGAGGATCATCTGTAGCCTCACAGAGGGATACCAAGAGTACCCTCACGTCCCCTTGAAGCCGCATGCTTCGCAACCCAGTTCGTTGGAGCCTTCTTCATGATCAGATGGACGTTCGCTCCTCCCCGTATTCTACTTGGTTTTCTTGACTAAGGTTTACTACTTAGTTCTCTTAACTAAGGTTTACTGCTTAGTTTCCTGAATCGTTCGTTTTCTTAACTAAGGTTTACAACTTAGTCCTCTTAACTAAGGTTTACTACTTAATTCTCTTTCTCGTCATATTGGATTGGTTAAGGGTCATCAGTCAATTCAAGTTAAGTTAACTCTATCACTTGTCATGTTAAATTGGTTAAGTGTTCTCCAGTAGTTTACGTTGACTTAACCTATCCATATATCATGTCAAATTGCTTAAGTGTTCCTTAACCTTACTCGTTTATCATGTTATACTGGTTAAGTGTCTCTCATTAACTTAACCCTGTTTATTCATCATGTTATAACGACTAAGTGTTCTAAGTTTACTTAACCCCACCATCTAGTCTAGTTAGCATGTTAAAAATTTACTTAACCTTACCCACTTGTCTAGTTAACATGTTATAATGGTTAAGTGTTTCCTTAGTTACTTAACCCCCACAAATCTTGCCTTGTTAACATGTTAAGTTGGTTAAGTGTTCAAATTTAGTTAACCTCTATCAATCTTGTCTAGTTAACATATTGAATTGGCTAAGTGTTTTTCTCAATTACTTAACCCCACCCTCCTTGTATTGTTAACATGTTAAGTTAGTTAAGTGTTTCCTTAATTCTTAACATCACCATTTCTAGCTTGATTGTTCATGAGCTTTAATTAATTAATTAAAGCCCCATCCACTTACATTAGACTCGTATTGTTGTGGTTACTGGATGTGCCGGTCGGTTCCGGGCAGGTTTACAACATAACTAAGTCTAACCTCGGGTCTTTCTGGGCTTGATGCACTAACCTCTCACATTAGACAGGTATTGTTGTGGTTACTGGATCTGCCGGGCGGTTCCGGGCAGTTTTACACCACAACTCAGTCTAACCTCGGGTTAGGCATTTTCCTCTTCTCTAATTTACAAATTTAATTTACATATTCACTATTCATTTAAATTTTCCATAAATCAATTTAGCCTAGATCATATTCATTTGTCATGCAAGTTAAAATACTTATATTCTATTCCCAAAACTTGATTTACCTATCATTAACCCAACTTGCAGTTTATACCAATTTAGATTTAATATTCCCCTTTTACAGTTCATGCCCCATCTAGATTAATATCCCAATTTACAGTTCATGTCAAAACTTGATTTAATATTCTAGTTTACCGTTTATGTCCAAAACTTGGTTTACATGCCAATTACATACTTTGCGGCCAATTAAAATTTA
This sequence comes from Allium sativum, assembly GCA_030737875.1. NCBI lineage: Eukaryota > Viridiplantae > Streptophyta > Magnoliopsida > Asparagales > Amaryllidaceae > Allium > Allium sativum. The sequence continues at coordinate 7,235 of JASFAX010000213.1, forward strand.
TCATTTGTGCCCAAGTCTAATATGCATGTAAATTATTCACTGTTATAGCCAATTCAGATTATGCCAACATATTTATTATGCCAAATTATCTTAATTAAGATACGCCCAATCCCCGCATTATAATCATACATATAACATGATTTCACAAGTTTTCTAAGTACTCATGAAATGGCACTAATAAAAGGAATAGGGGATAAGCACAAGAATTGATATAAAAGAATAGGCATGCAAAAATAATGGCTCCAACAGGTTCGATGTACATAATAGTGAATAGGAATAAACTGGCCAACTTACACACTAAATATGAGATCCAACATAAGTAAGGGAATAGGCATAGGTGATTTGATCCAACATAATGCCAGTTCAAGGTACAACATGATTGGTTAACCGTAACAATGGGAATAGGCATAAACAACTAACTACAATAGTTATAAGCAATTAACAACAATAGTCATGGGCGACTAATCACAATAATTTCTTAATAAATGTCATAGGCAATAGTCTCATAGTTATGAATCATAGTCGTGGGCAACAGTCTCATAGTCACAAATCATAGTCATAGGCAGAAGTCTCATAGTCATAGTCATAGTCATAGGCAATAGCTTCATAGGCAACAGTTTCATAGTCATAGTCTTAGGAAAAAGTCTCATAGTCATAGTCGTGAATCAAATCCAAAGGCATAGATAACTTTAGATTTGACGTAAGCATAAATCAAAGATAATTAACTTGCAAATAGGTACAGTTCTATATTTTGATTTATTACATTCACGATTCCAATTACATGTTCAAATCTAAAGAATGACCGAACTTACAAAGAAGGAATTCTTGATTTCTGGAATCTGAATTCTGAAGTTTGAATGCTTGCCTTTGATGTAGATCGTTGTTCTTTTAATTTAGATTTGATTCACTTCGTAGCTTTCTAGTTTTCTTTTTAATTAAAAGAGAATGGTGGCTGTCCTAGGTTGAGTATGGCGGTATGACGGCTCTTGGAATGAATTAGTGTGATTTTAGGGTTAAGTGTTTGGTTATTTATATATAATTTCAATTTAATTAGAGCCGTAGGATGAACCTAGAGTTAACCACAACCATTCAGTCAGGATAGGGTGACACCTCAGCCTTAATGACTCATCAAGGAGTTAGAAAGGACTCGGCAATGACTCACAGTACGGATCAGAACACACCAGAAAGCTGTGCAGGCTTTCAGCCCGACCTGGGCGCACTTGGCAGGTGCGCCAGTGCAGTTTTTGTACTAGCGCACTTCCCAAGTGCGCCAGTGCATTTATATTTTTTTTCACTCTTCTTCTGGTTTTCTGCCTAACTTCGTTCGTCCATATCTTCTTCGTATGGTATCCGATTTACGCAAACTCGGACTCTATCTCAAGAAGAATTCCGAGACGAACATAATGGCGTAACTCATTTCATCTAATTATTCTTTTAATAATTAATTATTCTCTAATTCATTACTTAACGTATTTTCCAAAAATGCGGGGTGTTACAACTTGTACAAAGGGGTTATCGACGTCTATAGCTTTGATCCACCACCAAGACGGATGTTAAGCTACATATCAGTGCAGTGGGGTAGTTACTACTCCATGGGGTAAAGTGATCGTAGCATGGTTATGAGCCAGTGCAGTGTAGTTGTTATGACTTCATGGGGCGGAGTGGACATAGCAAGGATTAGTGACTATTGATCAGTGTACTGGTGTCATTATGACTCCATAGGGCGGAGTGATCTTAGCAAGGAATGGGTGGTCAAAGCGGTGGATGTCGTATGCTTTACGCACTGAGTGAGAGATGTGAGGATGGTTCCTATGTTTGATTGTTTGCTTTCACTATGACATGCACACCCCCACCCCCGTATTCTTTACACCATATGTTAGTGGCACCTTAGAGTATTGAGCGGTATGTTGTGCTAACTCTTTGGCTGCAGGTCGAGGTTCAGGTATGGTTTAGTATACTTGTTATTGTTCTGTTTTGATGCTTATCGCTCATACCATACTTTTGTCTGACCCAGAGTTTTATGTCTCTTGTTATTACTCTGGGTGCTCTTAAACGGGCAGACTAGAGACAGGTTAGGTGGTATGCACGGGTAGCTGTACCAGAGACGAGCAGGAGGCTCCCACGTATGATAAATATAGATATTCTCTCTGTGTCTTTGCTGGTCACTACTTTGGGCATTAGTAGTGTACCTTTCCTTTCTTTTTCTTTAGAGACAGTTTTAAAGTTGTAATGATGATGATGTGGAACATAAGTTGTTATTGGATTTTCCGCTGCTATGATATTTAATTTTCAGCTTATGCACTGTCTCACCTATTTTATGTCAAAGTATGTTATTATTATATTTTTTTCCATGTGCTGTGAGACATTCTACAGGTTCTTTGTTAGTTCACCATTAAGTTCTCTTCTTTTCCCTTTCTTTGGCGACCGTCGTGTGTTGGTTGGACATCGGCACAACGCACTATCATGGGAAATGTCGGCTGGTGCGGGGCGGGCTGTCACAATACATATGCAGGATTTATATACAGGAAATATTACTGAAGACTGTACAGTTTAAAGATGTTAGAGATTCAGAATTCAGAGATATTTCAAGACTTATGAGTATTCAGGATTTCAAGATAAATATAGTTATAGAGTCTACATTATGTAAGACTCTAAATAGCACTCCAGGTTCAAATTCAAATTCTGTTTTTCAATTTTTTATTTCAAGTTCTATTTTCAATCGCTTTCCTTTCTATTTTATTTTTCTATTTTTATTTGATTTTAAACTTAAGTTTTATAAGTTTATACTTTATAAATTTTATATATTTATATTTTATATACTTCATATACTTTATATTTATATAGTTTTAAAATCTATAATTTTATAAATATGTTTATATAGTTTACATTTATGTTTTCATATGATTTTCTACTTTATAATATTTATTTATAACACTATATATTAATTCAAGAATTTCCAGAATTATATGTATATCAAAACACTTGAAAAATATTCAAATTTTACATATATATGTTGACATACATATATATACATGTCGACATATAACTGTCATTTTTTCAAACTTGAAAGGAAGTGTCTTTTCACTATTTATGACGGTTCTGAAGCATTGCAACCTTTCACGCACTATAAAAAGGGACTGATTTCGAATTTTTAATCACTTCTTCTTATCCATTTTCACTCCCTTTCATTACACCATTATTCTTTATAAATTTTATGATTTCTACACCTATACCCTGCCGAATTCAATTCTGTTTTCACTAATCTTCTTCTCTCTACACTCTCTACTCATTACTCTCTGAATCAAGTGTTATTGAAGAGTTATAGGGCTGTTTGTAATTGTTTGGGTTGAGTAAAGGAATCAGTGGTATCCCTTGTAGCCGTGAAATCAAGGATGGGTAATCGGTGGTATCCCTTGTAGCCATGAAATATGGAAGGTATACTTGATCAAGTGTGTGTGTGGAATCAGTGGTATCCCTTATAGCTGTGAAATCAAGGAGGGTTGTAATTGGATATTGATATAGTAGTAAAACTCTGCGCAATCCAGCGTTGCGTAGGACTGGACGTAGGAGCAATTCCAAACCAGTATAAAATATGGTGTGTTATTTCCTTTTCCGCACTTTACTTTTGTTTGTCTTTGCATTTGTGTTTGATTCTATGTCTGTGATTGTTTATGTGGTGTTTGATTCATATAGTAGTTCAAATAAGTTTTAGATTTTGTTTAAATTCTAAAAAACACTATTCACCCCCCTCTAGTGTCTGTTTTGCCTTAAGATCCATTCTGCAATCCCTAACAATTGGTATCAGAGCATGGTCTTTCAAAAGTTCATAATCCGATTTTTGAAATTTTTTAAATGGCAAATTCGTTAACACTAGTTTTAATTCATGTATTGTATCAGTATTAGATGAGTTTGCATTCAATCTTGTTAAAAAAATCAAGTTATCATGATATGATTTCTTGAAAAGTTTAAATGGATATATCACAGAATCGTCATGATGTTATTACTTTAAATGACAATTAATTATTTTAAAAAATCACTTAATTCTTTGAATAGTTGTGTTGTTTTGTAGGAAAAGATGTGTTATATGGCTTTTGAAAATTCAAAAGTTGAAAAAATGAGTAAAGTGGTTGTTGGTGATTCAAATTCCGAAATGGTGGCTATTGACAAGTCAAATTCCGAAATGGTGGCTATTGAAAATTCAAATTCTGAAAAGCTGGCTGTTTGAAATTCAAATTCCGAATAGGCATAGATGAGTGTTGAGAATTCAAAATCTGAAGGATAATTGAAGAAGAGTAATGACGGTTGGTGAAAAGACATCAAGAGGAAGAAATGGAAATATCCAATGTAAATCAACAAAGAAATGGGTACCAAATAAATAGAAACTTTTGATTCTCATCTACAAGTAGTTCAATACTATAATTCTCTTCATTTTCTTCGGACTGCCACTTGTTTCATGTAAATCCATCAAGAATTGATTAAGTAATGATCAAATGAAGTTTTGGTGGATAAGGAGAGAAGGAAACCAAAACTGTCGACGGATATCTTCAAATTTCATCCACAGGTTAGACTATTTTGTCTCGAATCCTTTTCCATATTGTAGTTTTTGTTCTCGCGGTCGATTTGATGGGTAGATCGTCAAATTCCGATCAATATTGAGTGAGATATGACTATTTGAATTTGGCTATGCAAAACTGGAAAACTGTTACGGGATTTCATACATATCTCTTACTTTTTCGAGTTTTTGCACCCCTAATACCATCCAAATTCATCCCCAAACTGTTAGCAGATCGTATTCCTTGAATTCCTCTTCGATCTTCCGCTGATTTCGTCCAATACCGTTAAGCAACAAAGAAGTTATGCCTCCTGAAAGTTTGATTGAAAGTGAAAAACGAGAAGAAGAAGAATAAGAAGAGAAGAGATTGTGACGAGACATGACTTTTGGGCCTTTATATAGTAGTTGAAGTGACCATTCATTCAAAATTCAAAATTCAAATTCCAATTTTGGCTCCAAGTTGGTTGAACAACTAAATCTTCAATATCTTTCTCATAGGGTATTCAAATTCAGCAAATGAATATACTCTCCTGACTAGAAAAACGAGCCCGTCGCAATAGAGCAGATTTCATCAACAAATTCCAGAAGATGTGAATGTGTGATTCATGATAATTGAAGAACAACAAAAAGAAGGATTGCAAAAATAGGTACGCTTTAATTTTTTTGGTTGAATGAATGCTTTGATTGTCTCGCATGTTTGTTTGATTTTGAATTTTGAAATTTAAAACTTTAAAACTCAAATTTTGATTTTGAAATTCAAATTTAAAATTTGAATTTTGAAATTCAAAATATCTATAAAATAATAAAATAAAATTTGGATGTTTGTTAGGATTAATATTATTTCAGGAAATAGTTAAACCTGAAATATAAATCTATAATATAAAGCCAAGAAGTAAAAACAATATATCTTTTGATTTTCTACATGTATGTCGCCATACAAAAATGGTCATGTCAACATAATGAAATTTAAAATTTTAATTTCAAGAGTTTAAACTTTCAAACTTCCCTTGATCTTTTCAATTAGAAAATGCCAGTTCAAATTCTAATTATTAACTTTTTCTGTCTACTTATTTTCTTATATCTTGTTTCGAAATATATATTATAAGTATATAAACTAATAAAATTATATAGACATGTTAATATGATATAAAAGTTAAAATAATTTTTTATTATAAAATATAATTTTTCTTATTTTCATATATAGTTTAATCATATATATATATATATATATATATATATATATATATATATATATATATATATAAGAGCGTTCAATGGCACCCCAAATGCCCCCCAACAGAAACCAAGTATTTATAGTAGTTTAAATTAGCAGGAGGTGAAAGAATGAGTGGAGGGAGAGAGAAATGAGATAGGTGGTGGAAATCAGGGGGCTTTTAGGGGTGCTGCATTGTTTCGGGTGCCATTGAACGCTCGCCATATATATATATATATATATATATATATATATATATATATATATATATATGTGTGTGTGTGTGTGTGGGTGGGTGTGTGTGTGTGTGTTCATATGATTTCATGAATACTATTTGTAACTTAATATTTATTTTGATTTCTTATTAAGATTTATGAAAGCTTGAATATTTAACCTAATATTTTGGTATAATATATATATATATATATATATATATGTGATTTTTATGTCTTAAAAATATAGTTTAAATATAAGAAATTATAGCTTTATATATTACTTCATATTATCAGTTTTCATTAAAACAATTTTGTTATAACTATAGATTTCTTTAAAATTTTAACATATAAACTGTTCTCTAGAAAATAAAAATGTTTGGATTTCTAAAGTTTAAATTCAAAATCAGTTTTTATATACTATTATGAATATATGTTTATAATCTACTTTATATAATATATTCTCTCTAAAAAGATCTCCAATTCTTACTATATTTACCCTACTAATATAATTTAACTCCATAATTATTTTGAATATTTTACTACTTATTATGAATACTTTTTTATTAATCTCATATCTTTATTATTATTTCAATCACTTTCATTAGTATAATTAACCTAAGTCTAGAAATTAACATTATCCTTGTTTGATTCAAATGATTTATTATATGCATAATAGCTAGATATTAGTTTATCTTTTATAGAAATACATATCATCATCAAATGATTCTATATATTATTACCTTAATATCATTACGCATCTTATTTCATATCATACATCATTACAGTACATCTCAAATTGAAATCATTTGCATCACAAATTTCATTTCATTTAATATATCACTTCATATAGTTTTTCATATGTCATACTGCATTATTACTAACACACTGCATTATATGTTAACTTTAACTCCACACATAACAAGTATACATAACATATTTATTTTGTCTTGATTAATTTGATTGACTTATTTGCCTTGATTAAAATTGATTGAATTAATTGACTTGTTTGGTTTGTTTGATTTGTTTTACTTGAATAACTTGATTGACTTACTTGATATGGTTAAATTTCATTAGTGGTTGATAGGAGCTTTATAGGTTTTAGGATAAATAGAAGTTACAAGAAATGTTTGGTTTTATGTTTGAATTGATGTTTTGTAACAACAAAACTTAAATTGATTGATTTTTTGGATTAAATTTCTTTGCTTATATCATAATTTTAAGTATATCATATTAGAGTTATTTCTTAGTCTAGATTAAAGTCTTTTATAGTTTTAAGGGAAGTATAGGATAAGTTTAGTCTTGTATTAGATTAAGGGGAAGTTTTATAGTTTCTAGGATTAATTAAAGGTTCAAGAAGTGTTTATTAACACATATTATTTAATTTGGTTGATTTGGTTGATTGCTTGAATTGTTTGTTTGAATTGCTTATTTAGATTTCCTTTCTTGTTTGAATTGATTATAAGTATTGATTGGTTTGCTTAGTTTATTATCCTTCTATTTAGTTTATTAGAGTAGTATAGTCGTAATTTTAGGGGGAGTTGTATTCTTTTAGGATTAGAATCGAAATCGTGGATAGTTATATTTGGGATCATTTATAGCATGGATTTTGGGGGAGTATTTTATGCTAGGATATATAGATAGATTTAGGATTCAGGGGGAGTATTTATATACCTTAGAAATTTAGTATAGATTTAATTATAAGATATGTTTAGATAGTTATACGATTTAGGAGGGGGGGGGGTATCTTTAGAATTTCTTTTTGATAATGCCAAAGGGGAGAAATTATAAAATATAGACTTAGTTTATAGGATTCAAATAGATAGGGGAAGTATTAGAAGGGTCATCATCAACAGGTATGTACAGGTATGATATTTTATAAACTAAGGTTGTCATCATCAAAAAAGGGGAGATTGTTGGATAATGGAATTTTGATGACAACAACCTTATTCCAATATATTTGATTATAAAATATATACTAACACCTCTATCTAGAATATATATATATATATATGTATGTATGTATGTGTACTATATTATAATTCCTGAGTTTACAACCGAGCTCTCAGGCAATGCCGAATTTTCTATCCTTATCTAAAGCTAAACCGCCTCATGCCCACTTTCACGAATTTCTCCTCTCGAACCCTACCTCCTATCTGATCCCTTCACATTTTCCTTCCTTCCATCTCAACTCCATACCGTTCTCTTCCTCAAAGAATCATCTCCGTTCTGCCTTTCCCCCATCCGTGAAACGCGTCATCCGCCTGTAAGAGAATGTCCTCAATTTGTGTTGAGTTAGTCTACATTCGTCTACCTATCGAATCAACCGTGTTTCCTCTTCTCAACCACCCTCTTCCCTATTTACTCTACAAAACCGGAATTCCCTGAAACCTTATTAAAAGAGTTCCTGCTGCGGCTATACCATTTTTGTTGTCGATCCTTTTTCAAAGTGTTCACGGTTAGTTTCTTTCTCATGTTTTAGCGTTTTTTCTTTCAATTTATTTTCATATGCTTTGTACAAATTTGGGTATTTATCATTTTATTCTACTCCCAATCGAGTCAATCACAAGACTAGCTGATATTATTCTACCTTAGTCTTCATATATCTTCAATTTTCTTTTTGTTTCATTGAACCTGTACGATGTTCTTCCTGATTGGATTTTGTTCTATCTATTTTTTTTTCGGCTTGACGCGATCTATAAAAGTAAGTGCATTCTTTTCCCACTTCATTAAGTAAGGTGACATACAAGTATTAGTGTCATGAATTCAATTGCTTTTTTTATACATAAATTATGTGATTAAGTGCCTGATGGCATATAAATATATTTTTTGGTTATCATACTTACATAGGTTGCATATATTTAATTGTTACATATGGATATTCATATAAATGATTGCGGTAAATAAATAATTTGGTAACAACACAAGATTCTTTAGAAGCGATTTTGATGAATTATTTTATGTTATTGTTGTCCACGAGTTTATTGTAACATATATTTATAGTCAAAGGATATAAATTAAAGAAAGAAAATTAAAGGTGCATCTGTTTTGGATTAATGGTATTAATAAAGATATGAATTACGGTTAAAACCAAATGTATGTCGTAGCATGTATAATTTTAGGGGTATTTAATTACACAGGTCTCTGTCGTCGTTTCGGTTGATCAAGTCATCTTTCAGCCCTCCTTTGCTTTAAATTTGGATCATGTTGCCATGGTCGTTGTTGGCGGCATCGACCCAGTAAGCTTAAAGTTCACTTCAAAATATATTCCCATTAAGGTATGGATTTATTTTTCAAATTTAAAATTGTTATGTCATACATTCTTTTAACATCCCTTACTAATTTAATGACTTGCTATTTGGATGCATGTTTCCTGAATACAGCACCATAATTTATTGTACACCAAACTTATTTTATGATCTATTTCTTTTGCATTGCCCGCATTTATGGTAGATAATTGAACTTTAATTAAGCAATAAACACGGTATACATAGTACGTGTATAATCTTCATTCTATAATTATTTATTTCAAGTTGGAGATATCTATACTTACACATGAAGGAAAAACAAACTAAACACTGACAATATAACTAATAGTTGTATTTATGGCCGCTTGCTTTTCCATCCTTAATGTGTTTTTTTTCTTTTTCAACCAGTTCATTCTCTTCTTTCTATCCTCCTTTTTGTTTAGTTCACAAAAAAAACCACTCATGTTGCTACTAATCATCTTCTACCACTAATTTGGTCTAACTGTATTGTTAACTTACTTTTTTTCCCTTTAAACTGTAAGCTCTTCATGCTACTTTGACATGTCTTCTCTTTTACATTTCCACGCACTGTGTTTCTTAATGTTATCAACATATGGATTCATCTGGCAAATTTAAACCTACTATAGTTTCCATTCTTTCAATTCTCTGGGATAATTTTAAATTTCTTCAGTTTGGATGCACGCTTTTTGCTTTTCGCTTTTCGTAAAAGGGAACCGAATTTCATTTTGTGAACGAAGTAATTCTAATTCCAATTTTATAAAGTTCTTGAGATATGTTGTTATTCGGGCGTCCCTGCCACGTATACAGTTTTTATAGATTATTTTATAAACACTTGAAATATGTACTACCGCTTTGTTGTTCTAGTTATCGCTCTGGTAATATACACTATTGGGTTTACGTTCTAATTTCCGGACAAAAGATTCAACAAACCACATGTCATTTATATTCTTAATAAATGAACTTCTTATATTTCTTAATAAAATCTATACTTTTTAACCAACCAACCAATTACATGTACATATACATTCATTAAATGATTGTTCGCTGCCTTACGCAGCAGTAGTTACTTATTGCTCAAAGGAACATCCATTCATTAAATATCCATTGGATGTCGTTCGTGGTGGTAGGTACAGATTGCTCAACAGAAAATTTAAATGAAAACATTGTTAAAACAAACTAAAATAAATGTGAGAGGAAACAACACACAAAAGGATGGAAGTTTTTTTTTAGCAATGAAATGTAGCAGTTGAAAAGACTACAAGTCCACTTACCCACTATATAAAAACTAGAAGTCACACATCAGAATGCCATTCATGGAAGTTTTATACTATTTGACGTGCCATTTAGTGAATCATAAATTACTATTCGATGTTTTGCACAAATTGAACGTTTATTATCAGACTCCATGGGTTAGATTGTAATTCATTAGATATATTATGAAATACTAAGATGTTTATTAGTAAAGTGGATGCTTTTAGCAATAGTGAAAGTAATAGAACGCAGGGTAGAAATTTCGAGTTAGATGAGAAGAAGAACAGAGTGCAAAGGTATGATTCAATAGCTTTGGGTCAATGCTTTTTGTTGTCAAATATGCATTGTTTGAAAAGCAATTCAAGCTACAAACTGCAATTATAGACCAACAGATTAAGGTAAATCTTAGGCTTATAAGACGTCTTTGGTACGTTATTGAACATCAAACTTCATCTACATGTGCATCAGTTCCCTTGCTCTAATAAACATTATTGTGTTATTATACGTGTAGGCTTCTATGAAAGAATACATAAAAGTGCAAAAAAATTTGGAGTCAAGGGAGTTGGCTGAACTAACAAGAGGCCTAAAAGATCAAAAGGTTGGTACTTTTTTCTAAGTATAGCACTTTTAAATGGATCAATAATGTTGCCAATGATATACCATGATGCAATATTTATCCAGTTTGGTTCAAAATTTGAATTTCTACCACAAATTCACCGCTTTTCTTTTAATTCTCAATAGAAGCATTGATTGGTTTGCTTTTGATTCTATTGACAGTACAAAATAGTAGGAATTGACATTACTACAGTCCACTTGCCTGTATATTAACAGATTTTTTTGTGTACTTCCTATATTTCAAACATATTTTCATGTCTTACCATTGAATAATACTAATTCCTTTTTATCGGCGGTTATTTGTTTAGTTGACCATTATGTTTAAAGTTTAACTTAGTTAGCTTAATAATCGATGACTACAATAATGACAGAAGTAATATACATTTTTTAAATCATTATCGTTGAATACATTTTGGTTTTGGCTTTATGGTGATGATATTTTATATATCTTTTCCCTGTAGTTAAAACATCTATTCAAATAGTTAGAATTTGCAACTTCCATCTTGCATTTTCCTTCTACTCCCAACCACCATCTCTCTCTCTCAACCAAATTGTGTAAGCCGAATCTACCAACCAGCGTTTTAGGTGATTTCTGAAGCTTTATTTTCATTTTAATTTATCAAACCCTGCATGTGTTAATCATAAATTTCATTCGTCCGCCTTCACTGTTGGTTTTACGATTTAAATACTACTTGGTTGGTGCTTCCTTCTCTGAAATCAAACACGTTTCTAATGTTACTTCCATTGGTTGATTTTTTTTAAATGCTATGTCATTTGATCATTCTAGATGAATAATAAATTAATAAATTTTGTAGCTATATTTGATTTCTGCTATATCTAATCACGGGTTGATGAATATCATGGTATCCACGCTTATAGTTTTTTTTTATAATTACAGTAATTTGATTTCTTTCATAAATTCTGGAAATTTCACTTTAAAATTTCATCTTTAGGTTTCATTATTTATTTTTAATATAGTCACACATAAATTTATTTAATTAATTCAAATCATGTGTGTTATGCATCTTTGATTTAAAAATAAGATATAAATGAAAACTATTGCTTAATTATAAATATTTATACCACAGACCAACATTCCTTTATTACTTCATAAACCTTTTAGGTATGTTATTCATATGTTTTGTTCTTTTCCATATTCAAATTAAAATTTTAGATTTTTAATATATACATACATACATATACATACATATATATATATATATATATATATTTGAAACTCAAACTATCTCTTTTCATTTTATTTTATAAAATTACAATTTCAATTATTATTAATTATTTCTTCCGAAACAGAGTTTCAATTTGATTTAGTTATGGTCCCTACTAAACCGGAATGATGCTGCTAGAATTTGTTTAAAACCTGTACCTAACCTAAGGATAATGAGAAGATAAACATTGGTTGATTTTTCCACCTTATCAGTTTTGCATTTCAGTTTTGGTTTAGGTTGAACAAATATTTTACCAATTCACAATCTGGGTGAGGGTTGTCTGGAAGTGGAAAAGATTTTGTTATTTTTTGCTGTTTGGGTAGAACAAATATTCAACCTATTTGTAGCATTTTTAAAGTAACCGTGCTAATATTTTATATGTAGAGCACAAGCAGATTTGTGAACAAATAGTGTATGCCAAAAGGTCTACAAGTATGAAGGTAATGTTGAAGTTATTTGTTTTTCTTATTCATGCTATGTACAATGGGTTATTTTGTGCTAGATGACCTTCATAGGTACTGCTTTTAATTTGTGAATACATATATTACATAATGATGGTTGTAGACGGATATGTATTTGGAAACAGTTTGTTGTTACTTAGAGTTTATGAAGGAGCATTAGAATAAATGTTACATAAATTTATCCACAAGTGAAAGCTTTGGAAGATTTGAATGTTTAACATTTGATTCATTACCCTTAAATGTTCTATCATGTTTGACAAATTAAATACAATTTTGATACAATAATATATGTTCTATCATGGTTCTCGTTCTTGAAATAAAAATTAGAAACCAAAATTGAGTATTTGTACCCTTAAAAGTATGTATTCTTATTTCCCCATGGATTTTGAGCATATCGTGTTACCATTGAGGCTATGAGCTTATCCTATTGAAAACTGCTATATGAATCTCCGATCAAAATTTTCCTATCATAGACATGTAACAATGTCGATCAAATAGTTTTAACCTTGAAATATGTGCTCTTTATATATTTCATTAAGAATATTAATATTAAAAATATTCACAAGATAGTTTATGCCTTCTTATTTTAGTATCTTATTTCACATGATTTAAGGAATTACCAAAACTCTTCTTCCATATTTTTTTCGAACTATTTTTTCCTTACAATTGGCATTAGCTCAAAGTATTGATCCACTTTAAATTGACAAAAAATATTACATTAACCTTGATATGCATCACATTGATTGTCAATAGTAACCAAAAGTAATGACCAAATTTATTAACATCAACAAATAGATGTTCTAAAACTTACATTAGATGTTCATTGAATCATGAATTGCCTTGTGCTTTTGAGAAATTTTTACCTTCTTAAAGTGAATCCTTAACCTTCCAGAATCATTCCATTTTTTATCAAGACTATAAATTGTCCACTATCTAAATACACAATTTTGATCATGTATGGAAGATTTTAATTGACCACTATCTAAATACACACTTTTGCATAGTGATTTTAATTTTGCAGATCACCACTGGGAAGAACATTCCCACATGTAAATACTATGCTTTCTTAGCTTGGACATCTTAACCAAGTGTCATCGTGGTTTGATTCCAATGAATTTCAGATAGTAACCACTTTGAATTCCCTTTGAGTATTAAGTTGTTGTAACCAAAGCAGACTGGTAGTAGTATTGCATGAGAGGAGGCTCAACATGGTTTTGAGTATAATTATGAAATTGATGGTGATTACAAGTTTGGGAGGTAAGCTGGCATCTAAGGGTGCAAAGATATTGACTACTCTTATAATTTGATTCTGTTGATCATTAGAATTGCATAGTATTTCGTAGCTGCAAGGAAAAATGATTTTGAAGTATGGGATGGAAATGGAAAATTTGGCTTTAAGTTCATGAACATGCATTTTAATGTAGCTCAGGTGTAGTCATGCATATATGATAAGTTTTTATTTGATAACATGTTTTTTACATTTGCAGAAAACATAATGCATCTCACCTCCTGCTTAGGTTTGATCTCTTCAAGCATCGTCTGAACTATATTTTGTTGTTTGCGAAACTCTTTTTTCCCAGGCTTGAGCAGAATATTCGCATAGGTTGACTGATTTTTCTCTCTACTTGAAGCTGATTTCATAATGAATTGTTTAGCTTAGACAGCTGTAAAGTTAAGGAAAGCTTCGAAGACCATGCAATCCATATGTTCATTTGTTACATGTTTTAAGGTTCTGTCTTTTATCTGATTTAGGCATTTTATTTCCATTTTTAACTTCTACTACATTTTAGTTGCTAGCAATATATTATGAAGTATGATTGCTTTCATGTTGCTTGAATGATTTTATTTATTGTGCACACAATTTTTTAATATAGAACATCTAATCATCAACATGTTATATTTTGCTTGATATGGATAAAACCAAGATGAAAAAAATAGCTCACAGGCCAATTCAAGTCCTTTATCGAATATGCTGACAGAACAAATTCCTGAGGACTAGAGCGTTTTTTCTGTGTGCATAAAGGAGAACGTAGATGTGAGTTTATCATAAATTTACACATAAAAATGTCCATAATATTAGCATATGATCGGAATAATTCGTCTCTAACTGTACTGATAATGTACTAGTTTTTATGCTCAAATCACAACAATACGCAAATTTTGGTCCTGTCAATTTGACGGTGCTCATAGTTCATGTATCCTGTAAAGGCGATACAGTTGTCTTATGTTTTCATGTTTAAATAAGATTTTTGATTTTTTTTCCTTTTATTTTAGTAGATATGCACAACATTGTTAGCCTGTCAAATATAATGTTTGAGGTGAACTTAGTCGGATATTTTCTATAAATTGTAGTTCAGCACACCTAAAATTTTAATTTTGAGCAAGCTTAAGAACAAAACAGTCATGAAAAAATCATTAATGCAAGACAATCTAATTTGTAACATGTGTAAGAATAATCCTGTAAAGTTAAAGTTGATACTTAGACAAAGTAGCTTAACGATAGTCCGTGTGTGTACAACTTTTATAATTGATAGAATACTATCAATATATAGGTTTAAGAATACCGTTAATATATGTACTAAAATTATATCTCACTTATGTACTCTTGTAATGTTACCCATTTAGTAACAACTTACAGCCAATATTATCATTTGTTGTGTAAATTAAGCCATCCCGCTTTAAAATATTAAGACGTTTTAGATGATCTGAGATTATATAAGAACTATCAATGATATTTTTTTAGTGTTCTACAAATCGAATGTTCAATTATACAATCGATAAACACAGGCTTCCATCTCCATGTAACTAAAAGTTCTTAAAAGGCATGTTAATAAAACGACATGGCGAACTCGCTGTCTAAAAAATAGGATTTAACCGTAGTTCCTTGGAAGGACTTGACATCAACACACATAAATGCATTTGATTGTAGAAAATATATAAATACATATCATGTAGTGTTTCATGGAAGTAGCTAATGACCATTTCATCACCAAATATCATTATTGTTGACTTGAACTATTTTCACGTTTACTGGCGGTCTATTAGTATACTTCTATAAATTATGATTACCATTTTTTTTAAAAGAAATGTGCTATGATATCATCATAAATTAAATCTATCAACATAATATTTCAAAAGTAAAATGAACAAAAAACGAAAGACTATTACAAAAATATAGCTTAAGCCCATGTGCGAAGCACGGGATCGCACATGTGTGTATATATATACACACACACACATACATACATACATATGCATGATTTATATACAGGAAATATTACGGAAGACTGTAAAGTATAAAGATGTTAGAGATTCAGAATTCAGAGATATTTCAAGACTCATGAGTACTCAAGATTTCAAGAGTTCAAGATAAATATAGTTATATAGTCTAGACTATGTAAGACTCTAAATAGAATTCCAGGTTCAAATTCAAAATTTGTTTTTCAATTTTTGATTTCCAATTCTGTTTCCAATCTCTTTCCTCTCTATTTTATTTTCTATTTTTATTTGATTTTAAACTTAAGTTTTATAAGTTTATACTTTATAAATTTTATATATTTATATTTTATATACTTTATATTTATATAGTTTTGAACTCTATAATTTTATAAATATGTTTATATAGTTTATATTTATGTTTTCATATAATTTTCTACTTTATAATATTTATTTATAACACTATGTTTTAATTTAAGAATTTCCAGAATTATACATATGTCAAAACACTTGAAAAATATTAAAATTTTAATTTTATACATATATATGTCGACATACATATATATACATGTCGACATATAATAGTCATGTTTTCAAATTAGAAAAGAAGTGCCTTTTCACTATTTGTGACGGTTCTGAAGCATTGCAACCTTTCACACACTATAAATGTGACGACCCCATTCCCGATAAGACGGCGGCAAGGGTAATCTTTGGAATATAACACTTAAACAGATAACAATAGAACAGAAATAAATAAATACACCAGATAATATACAATAGAATACACTGGATAAATATAATCATCAGAGTTACACAGTATATAGGATCATACCTAGTACAAAATACAGTTCAGCTATACATAAATGTCTACTGCGGAAAAGAAAACATAATATGTACAACAGGAGCTGAACAACATAAAAAGAGATAAATGATAGAATCCATCTTCAGCTATCCAGAAAGAGCCTGCTAAAACCTGAATACAAGGCTGCCCGTGTAGATAAAGGGGCACCCGAGTTTGCAAGTGAAACGAACTACGAGTCAGTCATGCGACTGGTATGAGAAATCTACTTAACACATTTTCAAATATGGCTAATCACAGGACCACGCCACTTTCGCGGAACGGGTTTACTCCATTGGATTGCCAGTTCTTTAAAAACAAATAATTCTTTTAAACATCGCAATGCTTTTTGTAAAAATGAAGCCGATATAAGACTCAAGTCCCATCACACAATGCAACACAAACCGGAGGATAGAGTTTTACCTTATATCAACCAAAATATAGATACGAGGAAAACAAATCATTTGAAATGTAAATTTTATCATTTATTTCTTAATCAGACTCCAACTGTAAACTAGTAGGAGAACGATTCCCTAAGTATTAACCCCGAAGGCCGAAACCAACATGAGACCAATACCTAGGAAACCATCCGTCCTAGCTCGTTTCCAGTTAGTTTCTAATTTTAGATACAATCATAGACGGCATGGGTACCATATATCATGTCGTCATATATATATATATATATATATATATATATATATATATATATACACAATCAAAGCCGTATGGTGTCGTATTTGGAAATTGGATTTCCATCATGAACCAAGGCAAAGGATAGTCCTTACCGAATTTGAGACAATCTAGCCCATGTCTCAGGATCAGAACGCATCGACCCCTGGATCTTCAGGGCCGGTCCACCGATGTGGATTGGACGAAATCCTGAACATTACGTCTCCCCGCCCTATGTGGCGTAAATGAGCCAACGAATGACTCCATCGGTTCGAGAACGACCGATATTTCCGAGGCGCCGCGCTATCCATCTTCCACATAAGTAAAATGTCAGGCCGTGTAAAAACACTGACACAACTCCTAGCTAGAAGGAAACGCATGTTCTCCCTGCAGTCCTCTCCCGTTTTTGGTTCATACCGGGGTGTGAGGCTCGCGAATTCACATTATACACAAAGCTATGTCACACAGGCGTTGCTTTGATCATCCACCACAAATCTCCGCTTTTCAACAAAAGCTTTGATCATTGCATCTCAGCATGCCACATAGGCGATTCACACCATGCAACTGATGTCTATCAATCACACAGAATGAAACCCCATGTCAGACACACAGTCCTTTTACAAGTCCGTCCTGGGTCTGAACGAAACCGGAGGATCTTTATTCCTCGCATATCCATACAATCAATATGTACGTCCGGACGGCTACTACTTCAACCCCTTCTAGGTAGTTACTCCTATCATGAGCATCAGTAGCACCCCTCCATTCGACGTGAAGATCATCGGTCTTGCATCGTCTTCATATCTTCGACTATCAATCGTCGATCAATTATTTGAAATCAGAATTAACTCGGCCTTTTCAAATAATTCACATATATTTAAAATTTTAAATCAATTCATTTCCATGGTTAAAATATTCGAATTCACCAATTCTGTTCTTTAATGTAGTTTTCATGCCAAACACATTCAACCATCAAATATCACATAAATCAAGCAAATTCAGTTTATTTTCATTCCATATCATTTATAATATTTTATCACGATTTATCGCTATTTTTATTTATTTAAAAATAGACAATTCATTCAAAACAACGCTTCAGGCCATAACGCGGTCGTGGTGCTGTTTTTCTTCAGATTTGATTTACACATATCTGAAAATCTAACCGGTGGATCTTCACAAATTTTATATCATTAGAAAGATCTTTTCAAAACGAATCCAACGGTTTCTGTTTTGGGAAAATCCGACGGTCGGATCTCTCGCACTAATCGTTTGAAGTTACGATTTCAAAATACGAGCTGCAGCGTCGTTATTCGATTTAATTTAATTATATTTTTATATAAATCGATTCTGGCGCTGTTTTTCTTCAGATTTGAATTAAACATTCCAGACAATCCAACCGTTGGATCTTTACAAAGTTGGTGCCGTTGGAAAGATATTTCCAAGGCGAACCCGACGGTTGCGGTTTCGGGAAAATCCGACAGTCGGATCTCCCGCACTAGTCGTTTAAAGTTATGATTTCAAAATACAAACTACAGCGTTGTTATTCGATTTAATTTAATTATATTTATATATATATAAATATAATCTATTCTTTGATTTCAAAATCTTATCCTTATCATACATTTGATAAAAATGATGTTTTTATCCAACAAACATTTATTTCAACACTTCACCATTTTTAACAATTCATGTATATCATAAAAATGTAATTTTTTTTATTTTAAAACGATTTATTTCAAAACACGAGTATTTTATATAGTTCGTATAGATGATAAAAATATGATTTTTATTATAAAACAATTTATTTCAAAACACGACTATTTTATATAGTTCATATAGATGATAAAAATATGATTTTTATTGTTAAAACAATTTATTTAAAACACAAATACCATTCAACACATGAATTTCCATTCAACGAATGAATTTCTATTCAACACATGAATGTTCTTTCAACACATGAAAATAATTTCAACAAATGAAAATAATTATAACACATGGATATTTCAGAAAATTTCGGCAGCATAACGACAGGGTAGTTAAAACCGGGACCGTCCCTAGTACGGCTCCTCGCTCTACCTTAAAACCTCGCAGTTTTTGACAATGGGGATTTTCAATATCTAGTTCTCACGCAGGCGAATTTTCTTATATACTAATCCTATTGGGATTTCAATCACAACCAATCATTTCAATTCAACCATTCATGATATTCACCAAATTTCACATCAACGAATAATTCAAGCAATATCACAACCAATAAATATCATCCATGCTCTACGGACGAGGGGAGTATATATATATATATTCGTATATAAATATATTTCTATTCACTTCAATTCATTTCAATGTCATTTCATCGCATATGTAATTTTTACAACGCATATATAACTTATACATCGAACATACAACTTATACAACGCTTATACATGAGGTGTTCAACGTTTATATAACTCATACATCAACTATATAATTTTTACATCGTTGTTTTCCATATCGTTTATAAATTAGAAATATCACATTGGGTTCCACTCCACCAAAAGTAGCAGAAGGCTCAGAAAAATATGCGGTCTCTTCTAGAATGTAGAAGACGTCCACATGAGTCCACTGTCTCTTGTTTCACTAAATTTCGAGTTCGTATGAGAAAGTTACAAATTTATAAAGGTTGATGCCACTTTATATAATTAACAAAGGAATTAATTAAAAATAAATAAACCACATTCTTCAAAAATCAACTGCCGACAGTCAAGCCCTACAGTTCCAACCTAGGGTTGGATTTCACGCCGCCTATGGCCACCGTGCGTCAGATTAGAACCCTCCACGAGCTCCGCCGTGTTGCCGCCTCCAAGCTGCCGGAGCACCGTCCAGTTCGAACCCCCCCTCTCTCCTCAAATATCGTGCGACTGGCGGAGCTTTAGGGCTCGATTTCGAGCCAGATACAACATGAAAATTTGCAATACTACTATGGATTTGAAGAGCACACTTTCTTCTTGGATTTTGCTTCAAGAATTTTCTAAAACCGTTGAGTAGATGGAAAGAAAATCAAATGGGAAGTTTTGAACCTTTTCCGCCTTTGAATCGGGATGAACGGCGGCTAGGGTTTAATTTATTTATTTTCCTATTTTCTGATTGGCTGGGAGGATATTTATAATATTTTAATTTCCAAAAATACCCTTTATTAATACAAACCCCAAATCCAACCCAATGACTGTCGTCCCTAGCTAAATACCCCCATTCCGAACACAATGGGATATGTTTCAAAGTCCCATTCGAATGTTTCAGTTAGTTTTCCTTTAAATTAAAATATAAAACATTCAATATTTAATTTGAACGTACATTTCAATTTGCCGGGGCCACATACTAATTCTAAAAATTCCAGAAAAATAAATCTAACTATGTTTTGACGATACGATCCCAACAAAACTAGTTTCGTCGAATTCTGAGACCGTTTGAAAAATGGCCCTTTTCTGGTCGATCCAATTTAATAGAAATCGACCAAACACATTTTCCTTTGCCACGCTCACATACTAGCTTCAAAAATTATGAAATTTGAAACCTAGCAATAATTTGACATCCTGGATCCAACAAAAGTGGTTTCGTCGAATTCTGAGGTCGTGTGCAAAATGTCTATTTTCAAGGGTTATATATATTCTATAGCGACCTTTCTGAAAATTCATTTGGCCATAACATTTGACTTCCGCTACGAAACTTTGATTTTTCAGATTCGTTAGAAAGATATTCACTAACAGATTTAAATATTTTTGGTTTCACTAAAATCCGTTTTATTTTGCACCTGGTACAGTCCGTTAAAGTTTGAATTGAAATTTTGAAACTGCCGCGCCATTTCAGGCCATGTTTATAATTCAAATTAATTATATTCACTTTCAAACATCGATTCAAACATACTTTTCGTCGTTATTATTTAAAATATTTAAATTCACTAAAATAGCCAATTTAAAAATTTTTAATTGGTTCAGATTTTACGGGTTGTTACAATAAAAAGGGGTTGATTTCGAATTTTTAATAACTTCTTCTTCTCAATTTTCATTCCCTTTCATTACACCATTATTCTTTATAATTTTTATGATTTCTACACATATACTCTATCGAATTCAATTCTGTTTTCACTTATCTTCTTCTCTCTACACCCTCTACTCATTACTCTCTAAATCAAGTGCTATTGAAGAGTTATAGGGCTGTTTGTAATTGTTTGGGTTGAGTAAAGGAATCAGTGGTATCCCTTGTAGCCGCGAAATCAAGGACGGGTAATCGGTGGTATCCCTTGTAGCCGTGATATCATGGAAGGTATACTTGATCAAGTGTGTGTGTGGAATCGGTGGTATCCTTTATAGCCATGAAACCAAGGGGGTTGTAATTGGATACTGATAGAGTAATAAAACTCTGCGCAATCCATCGTTGCGTGGGACTGGATATAGGAGTAATTCCGAACCAGTAAAAAATCTAGTGTGTTCTTTCATTTTCTGCACTTTACTTTTGTTTATCTTTGCATTTGTGTTTGATTCTGTGTTTGTGATTGTTTATGTGGTGTTTGATTCATATAGTAGTTCACATAAGTTTTAGATTTTGTTTAAATTCTAAAAAAAAAACTATTCACCCTTCTCTATTGTTTGTTTTGTTTTAAGGATCCATTTCGCAATCCCTAACACATTACTTGGTTATGACTTTTATTTACTTAAAATTTCTTTGTCAAAACTATATAATTTTGGCAATGTGGAATTATTCTAGTACCAACCATATCCTACTCTATTATCCAACAACAAAGTCTTTACTTCAATAGTAACAATTGTTATTAACCTAAATGCACTCTTTAACTACTATGACTTTGAGTTGACTTTAGTTGACCGCTGTACTAACCTCATGTAACTGAGAATAGACTCCTCTCTTGAGTAGTGCTTCATTTCTAACACTTCCACTCTACCAAATTGTAGTCACTTGATGACCATTGTGTTATGCTTTGGCTATAATCAAAACAGAGTTTTCATTCTATTGTGTTGCTACAAAACATTCACTTTCCAAATAGTCCCTTTACACGGGACTTTTTGTCAAAGTTTGCCAAGTTACGGAGGGATTATAAGGAAAATATGCTACTGATTAAGAATTTGACTAGAGAAAGAAGAAATTTTAATAGAAAGTAGGACATTTAACTCGAAATTGATGAGTGGATGTGATACCCCTTCGGCTGAAGGAAAGGGTTTATAGCTTTTTCCCTCCGGTTCTCGTGCCGAAGGACATCAAGATGACTTTTGATTTGACGATTACTTTATCTGCTTATTATTTAGATAAAGCTAAAGATGTTGTATAAAAACGTTGAGTGTTATTTTGATTTTAATCAACATGTTCTATTATTCACTTGTAATTTTTTATGGAATAGAAGAAATTCCCTTTGAATTATTGCTTTTATTTATGATTTTCCTGTTAGGCTCCTCAACTAGCCAAATATCCTTATCGGAAGGATTCTATTTTCATCGATCGAAGATTAAAAATAAAATTATAGATGATTACAAACAGCGAAGAGCCTCAGATGATTCTGTTTCTTCGAAATTTGCGAATAATCCTCTTGCAATAGAGTGATTTAGAAGGTTTCAAAAATAACGTGTTCTTATCCAAAGACTCAGGGTGCAGAGAAGGGATTTATAGAGCACATTGAGATGATAAAAGGAATCACTTGTAGATGTGAAACACTTAGTAAAAGAAAATCCTATAACCAACTTTGACCATGATAGGATTAAGCTTCAGCATCAAATTTTTTATCTAGAGTTTTGGTTGGAGAATAGTCAGTCTACGTATAAATCACTAGAATTTATTCTTAGTGGAGGCATTTTTGATTTTTCCTGTTTCACCTTTTGCAGTTTCGACTAATTTAGCCGGATCTACTAAGCTTAAAAGGGTAACTACCAAAAACTATCCTCATCAACAAACCCTACCCCCCTGAAGGATTCGGATAAAGATTTGGTGATTGGGCTGCAAAGGTATAAAACACTAATTTGGAGATTCAATGAGAATAAGAAAAAGGATAACATTGCCCATCGTGTTTGTAATTATGCTAATCAAATTAAGATGCTAAAGAAGGGGATTTACTCCCTTAAGAAATGTAATGTCGAATATGAGTTGACCAATAAGCTTCTCACAAAGACAAACAAAGCTTCCAATCGTGATACCATAGCTTGGTTGAATCGATTGACGACGCTGATGAAGTTAGGCGGAAGGAGAAAAAGCTCAAAGACATGCTTTGCGTTGTACTGGAACCTATGCAATTTATGCCCCGCTATTACCCCGCCATATCCCCGCTATATCGTGTAGCAGACTTCTACCGCTACACTATTTCCAAACAGCCTCAAAAATAGCCTTTTCATTTTTAGCCCCGCTATATTCCGATATTCCCGATATATCTCATTGTTTCAGCTATATTCCTCTATTTTCGTTATATCTCTTATAAAAGAAATGAATTTAAAAAATGATATTTATACATTATAAAATTTATAAAAAGTTTTTTGATATAATTTTTAACATATATTTGTCAAAATAGAAAAAACTATAATACTCTATTAAATTTAATCAAGCTAAATAAAAGTTTACATTTATTTACATATATTTGCATATGCTTTAATCTACAATTAAGAATGTAAAAATTATAATTAAGTTGAATGTTAATTTTCCATGTATTTATCAATTATATATTTGTAAAAGTATTAAACTCTATTTTTATATGCTATTTTAGACTCATCTGCAGTATCCCGCTATTTCTTCGCTTTATCCCCACTATAATTTTTTACACCTTCACCGCATTCGATCCGCTGAGCGCTTTAACTGCACGGACTAGAACGCCTTTTAGATCCAGTAATATCAAATAATTTAATTGAAAGGCTTCAAAACCTTTAAATTTTCACTTCTTTTTCAACCTTTCAAGTTTACAACATTTTTCATATAAATATTTTGATAAATTATATAAATGAAACCTGGTTAAAGCTTTTGTTTACCATTGATTTGTTTGCTTGGACTTATATTATTCGCATCCTTTTATCATCTTGCTTTTCATGCACACCGTCTTTCATAATAATGATTTTAGCCAAATATTTAAACTTGATAGTTAAATTTATAATCATAATTCAAGTGATTAACCCAAATTAAGATCTTGATGATTAGTGTGATTTTAGGCCTAATAGTTTGAAAATAACTATCGGTTGTATCCATTGTTTCAAAATACATATTTATGAAAGATTTTTATGTTAGTGTTGAACCTTATTTCCTAAAATCGGGAGTTGCATATTAAAAGCAGAAATTCAAGATTTTTCTTTTAAAAGCAATTGAAGATCCAGGGACCCCTTTCAGAAAACAGAACCTGAAATTCATATTCGGGCATTAGATAATAGAAGACCAAGAATCCACAACTGGGAATAATTGAAGACTGGAACCCCCTTTCAGAAAATAAAAGACCAGGAGCCTCTTTCTAGAAAATAGAAGACCTAAAACCCAGATACAGGTATTAAATAATAGAAGACCATAAATCCACTTCGGGAAATAATAGAAATCCATAAACCACTTTCGGAGAATAGAAGACCCAAAATCTATTTCGAAAAATAAAAGACATGAAATCTCTTTTGGAAAATGGAAGACCCGAAAAATCTTTTGGAAAATAGAAGACCATAGCTTGTTTCAGAAATTTAGAACTTTGTTTTCCTTAAAGCAAAAGTAGGGTGTGCTCTTCTTTTAAATAGAGGTAGAGCGTGTTTTAAGTGCTCCTTTTGAAGTAATAGGATATCATGCTCTGTGAAATTCGATATTTTCAACTCCCTGAAGCATTTCGTCCCCTGTTACGCCCATCCTTGTCTTTGGATGCCTGGGTACCACCGTAATCCTTTCCTCGGTTGAACCTTGCCATTAATGGTGAGGCTATGCCATACTGTTTAATTCCCTCTGTGGGATGTGGCATAATCAGAGGCAAAGCATACTCATCTTCTAAGAAGAGACAGGGCGTGCTTAGACAAAGCAAAGGTAAGACTTGTTCTTAAAAAAGGTGCTTCGTTCGAAACCTTGGCCAGGTTATGGCGGGACCAAGGGATTACTCATCCCTCCTCTAGAGGGCGCCTTGGATATACCAAGCGCTGATGGGTGCCCCATCCAAGCCTTGGAGGCATGTATGGTGGCTTACCCCTCCTCCCTATAGGAAGAGCCTTGACCAGGCGATCTTGGTGGAATTAGTGGCTTTAGTGGGTGTCGGACGTGCATATCCCCGGGGTTACCCCTCCCTTTCAGGAAATGCAATGATTACTGAGGACTTCTCCAAAATAAAAGTGCATTTCACTCCCGAACATGTAGAATCTCTTAAGTATGAGGTTATCTCTTTTATTCAATCGGGTTTTGTATCCAAATTGAAATTTTATTGAATCCATTCCATTACTTCTTTACAAATCTATTCAATTTTCCTTGTATAAATAAACTAATGATTAATCCTTGCAAGACTCTGCAATGGTTCGTCTTGTGTCCATTTATCATATGATAGTGATAGTATAATCCCCTTCTATTTTGTTCGTATTTTGGTACTTTCTCACGTTAAGGCACATAATCTAGATCCTTTAGTTTAAAGGTAAATGTTCTCAATTGAAGTAATCAATTTGCACTCCTTCGACAATTTAGATTTAAAATACTTTTAATTAAGGTTTAATATTGGCTTCTTTGGCTTTGGATCTTCATTCATAATGATTTTTGTCTTTAGATCTTTTGGAAGCAAGGATGCATGTCCAATTACTATTTTTCCTTTTGGTTCTCCCTTGTAATCATATAATGATAAATATTCTTTTGTATTTGGTTGACACCTTTGAGTGAAAACACCATAATCCTTTAATGTTTCATTTTTAAATATAGTTCCTTTGGAATAACACTGAGTGGATTTTCTCACTTGCAAGAATAAGTTGTTACCCTCGTCTACGGTTTACTCGAAGGCAAAAAGGGTGTTGATTTGCTATGAAATGGGTTAAGCTGGACTTATCAGGACCATAAGCTTCGATATTTTCTTGTTGATTATGCTTAAAGCTTTTAACCTCAACATTTGCTTCTCATAAATTCTTGTTTCCATGCAAGTGGATTCCATCATTAGGGGGTCGAAAGGGACTCTTAGAGACTTGATGGGTCCTTTGCCCTTATCAAGTTGCCGGTTAATTGGAGATAATGATCCTTTATCTTCTTAAGGATTATTCTGAGAGGGTATCAGGTTTTTACTATTATACGCTCATCGTTAAAGCGGAGGGGATACTAAGTTTTCCCTTTTATTAAACTATTGATATTATGGAAATTCTTCCTTTTGTCCAAAAATAGCTTCTGTCGTCCTCTTTCTTGGATCGATCCCTCTCGTATACTGGAGATATGTCCTTGAATTACAAGCAATTTTCTTCGGATTATATGGAAATTTCCTTTGATTATAAGACCTTTTTTTGGAATATAATCCATATTCATTTCCATCAAAAGCAATTCTGGTTGTTAGTCCAATTAGAATCAATAAAAAATGGGTGGTCTAAAGGGTTTCGAAGGTTCGAGCCCTCTTTCTAGTGCCAAAATGCTAGCCACAAAAATGGTTAACACTCCCAAAGTGGTGAGATCCTTACAGAATCCTTGGTTAAAGAGGATTTATTTGAGTTACCCCTTTGGTTTTAAGAGAAAGTTAAGATATCCATATAGTCAAATGGTTATTTTGGATAGTTCTATATGAATTTCCAATGTTGGTATTCCTTTTTGAATCCTGTCGATAGTCTTTTTGCTCCATAGAAGTTAATTCATATTGAAATAAAAGATAATGATCAGATGCTTAAGGTTTTAATCTTGAAAGTCCCTTAATATAAAAGGTTACGTCATGTATAGATTAGATTTTCGTCGACCCAATTTTGAGGGTCTCATTGAGAGCCTTTCATTGCTATTGAATTATCTTATTCCTTAATTAAATGACTATCACTGGGAGAATTCCTATCTAAATCCATTCCAAAGTTATAAGATTGAGACTTTCATATGACTGGAAAGAATATCTATGTTGACTGGAGCCTCTTATAAAGTTCCAGAATAAGGTATATGGGTTAATTCCATTTGTAAATAGCTTTAGGTAAGAACTTAGGGGATCAAAGCCTTTCAAAAGAGGTGACATTTCTAGTTGAAGTTGTTGGTAAGAAATTATCAGGAAAGCCTAAAGGCTTTAGATATATCAAATAACCTTCAACAAATTTAGGTTGCGGTTTCGAAATTAGATCCCTTCGGCCAGGTTTTGATTACCTTATTCCATTTATCTGGCCCTTTTGGTGATGCCTATGGTACTTTACCAACTGTTCGAAGCATTTAGAGCTTAAACCTACAAATTTAAGACTAATTATGATAACTTGACAATTACCTTTGTATTAGCTTAATCGATGATAGATCTCTCTTTATCAATAATTTGAATAGTTCAAAGACTTGAAGTTATCAATTCCAAAATACCTAAAGTGATCTAAAAATTAGGGTTTATGATTTAGAATTTCAGAGGCAAGTGAGAGAATGAGAAATCTGGGCCAAATTTTGGACACAGAGGGTTGTATTTATATATGTCGGTTGACCCCCTCTCCGTCCTAGGGCTCTTGTCTTGATGCTCTCGTGGAAGCGGATCCGAGGGCCCAACAAAAGTGGCTTTAATATTATGTGGCTTTGTTACTCCGATGTAATTGGGAATAGAGGTGAGAAGCCTAAAGCAAAGCTTGTGCCTCTGGGTATTTTCTGACAAATAACCACCATGGATCCTAGGGGTCTTCCGAAGGGATTTCTATGGACGATGGATATGATAATTTTAGGAAGAGTGGGCTCTTGAAGGCCTTTGATTTCATTAGTATAGAAAGGCGGGTTTTTTTTTCAAGATAAGGCTTCTTCTTCCTTAGTGGATCAAGTGGCCAAAACATCCCCTTCAAATGAATCGAAGGGCGCATTTAGTTTGGGAGGCTTGAGTTGTTTTCCATAAAGTATAATCCCAGGATATGAAAGGTTCATACTGATCTAGGAATATGAATTCCTCAATTCTGATCCCAAAGGCTTGTATAATTTTTTGGTTGTTTTTTTGCGATATAGATTATAAGAGATGGTTTATACCGATCCCTTAGTACTTAATTGTTTTTGAGCGGTTTCATCGAGCCGAGACAATATACTTGAGCAAATCCACCTAGGCTTGAATATCGAATGTTTTAGCAACACTTCTAGGTCATTTAACCACGCAATGGGCCGAGTTGAGTGGGCCTGGACTGCTTCTAGTAGCCTGGCCAAATTTCCAGGTAACACTTTACATAAAAGAATGTAATTGATACATTCATTGTTATATCCATATGTTGAAACTAAGTTTAAAATTCCTTTCTGTTATGTGAAATAAAATATTATTTTTTATTTTAAAGAAAGTTACGTTTGCAATGAATTTAGACTTCATAATCCTACTAAAGATTCGGTATGGTTAAACTTTTTGAAATTCACTCATTTCTTCGACTGTGCCAGTTACAACATGTACAATTGACTACCATCATACAGGTAACCATTGACATTTAAAGATCGAGGTAGAGAGGCTAATTTATAAAAGTTGCCTTGGAAATTTCCAAAAAACTAATGGTATCGATCAATATGGAGAACTCTCTTCTAATCCAAATAAGGGCAAAGCAAGAAACCCTCTTACCTTATTGCTTCAATCCATAATGGGCCAAATGAAGTTAAAGGAAGAAAAAAAACTAAAGAGATATGCATGAAAATTTATGGTGTAATAGAAGATGATCTTTCATACTTAGCAAAAGCCAACACTATAAATAATATCTACAATAGAAGATGCCATGCGAATTGTGTCACCACATCAAGATTCACTTATTTTCAAAGTGCGGATGTTAAACTTCACTATGAAGAAATTCTTCATCGATTTCAAAAGTTGGTCAATGCCATCGACAAATCTACAAATGAATAGATGGTGCTTCCATTAGAGAAGCCTAGTCCTAAGCCAATTTCTAGCTTTAATAATACTGTAACCGTCCAAGAATGATATGTAACAACCCGAAAACCTGGGCCAGTTTAAAATTTTTATTTTGGCAATTTTAGCGAATTTTGAATATTTAAAATGAATTATTTTAAATAATATCGACGAGAAATTTATTTTGAATATAATTAGAACGTATATATTATATACGTCGTCGTTAGAATATATAATAATTATATATAATTATAAAAGGAATTGAAAATGGCGCGGTAGTTCGAAAATTCGATTTCTAATTTCAAATGAATATACAGAATTCAATATAAGTCAGAATTGAACGAAACAAGAAATATTTGAATCTGTATAACTATATCTTTGTAACGAAGTTAACAAACTGAGATTTCATCTTAGGAATGATAAGATATGTCCAGTTTAAAATTAGAAATAGTCGCTGTGGAATTTATATATATTTTTATATATATAAGGCCCTTAAAAATGGACATTTTGCAAACGACCTCGGATTTCGACGAAACCAATTTTGTTGGGTCCGTGATGTCGAGTTATTGCTAGATTCCAAATTTCATAATTTTTCGAATCAATATGTGAGCGTGGCAAAGGAAAACGCGTTTGACCAGTTTCAGTTGATTTTAATCGACTGGAAATTGGCCATTTTTCAAACGGTCTCAGAATTCGACGAAACTAGTTTTGTTAAGACCGTATCGTCAATACGAAGCTAGAAAATATTTTTCTGGAATTTTTCGTGTTCGTATGTGGCCCCGGTAATTTGAAAGGTACGTTTAAAATTCAATATATAGAGTTAAATGAAAATTTAACGGAAACTGATTCAAATGATCGAATCAGCCAACGATACATATCCCATTGTGTTCGGAATGGGGGTTAAACGCTATGGACGGCAGGTGGTGGGCCTCGTTTTGATGACGTTTGTGAAAGTCAACTTTTATAAAATAATAAAATAATAAATAAAAAAGAAACCCCCCCTTTTTCTCTTATCTTCTGCCCCCCCCCCCCGATTTAATTAGAAATCGATTTACAGCATAAAAAAAAAAGAAAGAAGAAGGAAGGGCGACGATCGCCCATCGCCGCCGCCACCCAGGGGCATCGCGTCGCCCTCGCGTTCACCCCCTCCTCTTCCCTCCAGCCACCTGAACGAAGCGAAGCCTCCCCCTCGACGAAGCCGACCCCCCCCTCCGATCAGCAAACCCTCGACGAAGCCGATGGCCCCCCCTCTTCGCATACGGTAAGAATTTCTATTTTTACTTTTATTTTATTTTTATTTTAGAGTTTAAAATTAATTTCGATTTTTAAAAACTGGTTTTTTAAGAAAAAAAAAACTGATTTGTTTTAAGAAAAATAAAAAAAACTGATTTTTGTTTAATAGGAAATAAAAAAACTGATTTTTGTTTAAATAGGAAAAAACTGATTTTAAGAAAAGTAAAAGATTTGAATTTTGAAAAGTAAAAGAAAAGATTTAACCTTTGAAATAAAAATTCGATTTTTATATATTGAACTTTGAAATAAAAATTCGATTTTTATATATTGAACTTTGAAATAAAAATTCGATTTTTATATATTGAACTTTGAAATAAAAATTCGATTTTTATATATTGAACTTTGAAATAAAAATTCGATTTTTATATATTGAACTTTGAAATAAAAATTCGATTTTTATAGATTTAACCTTTGAAGTAAAAATTCGATTTTTATATATTGAATAGTGAAATAAAAATTCGATTTTTATATATTGAATAGCGAAATAAAAATTCGATTTTTATATATTGAATAGCGAAGTAAAAATTCGATTTTTATATATTGAATAGCGAAGTAAAAATGTGATTTTTACATATGTAGAGGATACGGGCAAAGAAAGTGAAAAGAGGCAGAACGACGAAGACTTCTGCAAATGAAGTGCCGTGGAGCTTGGATAGCTATATGTGAGAATTTCTCACCTTTCAATTTTATTTCTAGTTATATATATATATATACTATGATGCAGACGGTGCTTAGTAGCACCCGACACAATCGTCCACAGACCATGGACTTGTTTGTTTGGCTGTTTGGTTATTGATTGTGATATTGGTTTGAATGTGGTTTGTGGTGTGAAAAATCGAATCGATAAATTGGTTAGGATTAGACGTGCGCCGTTATAAGGCGAAGGAGTAAGGCTAGGTTAGACTCTTACTCCAAATTTTGTGGTTTGCATAATAAAATTGATATGATTGATGTGTGAATGGCGTGGGCCTTCACTAGACCGGGGATAAGGCTAGGCCTCGTCCCGTTTCTAGTATCGTGCCGTTATGCCGCCGAAATTTTCTAAAATAAGTTAGAAAAATAAAAACATCATTTTATTTAAAGAATGAATTGAATAGAAATTCATAGGTTGAAATAAAAATGTTTTATCGTTAAAAATATAATTTTTAACGTGAAGTGAATAAAATAGAATATTCATTTACAAACCAGACGGTTTGTTTATGTACACCTATTTGAATGACATTGATTGGGACGATAAATTTTACACATCGCCCAACAGCACAAATAAAATATGTGTTTGATTGTTTGAAACCCCACACGGGTGTTGGGATGAAATTTGAAGTTCACTCATCCTGATTGATTAAATATGTCGATCGATTGATTGACAGGCTGTTATAAGCGTTGAATATCTATATTTGATGCTTTTACAGTGTAGTGCACTTTGGTTGATGGTTGATTATTTTCAACGTTATTATATACATGTGTTGTATGAAAATCCATATAATTAACTTTATATGGTAATTGATTGGGCCTCATTCCAATTTGAAAAATAAAGAATATTATAAAATAAAAGTTCATGTGTTGACAGTACTCATCCATTGAGATTGGTCATGTGTTGAACGAAATATTTTAGTAATAAAATTTACATCTTTATCGATATAAAATAAAAGTTCATGTGTTGACAGTACTCATTCATTGAGATTGGTCATGTGTTGAACGAAATATTTTGATAACAACTATTTTGAAAAAAAAAGAAATATTTGAAATAGAATATTTGAAAATAGAAATTTATGAAGCCGTGTTGATTAGATTGACGCCATTTTGATGTAAACGATATTTATATCGATTTTATTCATTTTAAAATGAATATTGAAAAGTAATCTCGAAATCGAATATTTTGAATTGAATTGAATTGAAAACGATTTCGAAATGAATTGAATTGAAAACGATTTCGAAACGATAGAATTGAAAACGATTTCGTAATGAATTGAATTGAAAACGATTTCGAAATGAATTGAATTGAAAACGATTTCGAAATGAATTGAATTGAAAACGATTTCGAAATGAATTGAAAACGATTTCGAAACGAATTGAATTGAAAACGATTTCGAAAGGAATTGAATTGAAAATGATTTCGAAATGAATTGAATTGAAAACGATTTCGAAATGAATTGAATTGAAAACGATTTCGAAATGAATTGAATTGAAAACGATTTCGAAATGAATTGAATTGAAAACGATTTCGAAACGAATTGAATGGAAAACGAATTCAAGTTGAATTGAAAGCGAATTGAAATGAATTCAAATTGAATTGAAATTTGAATTGAATAGAAATGAATTTTGAAACGAATTTATAAAGAAGAATTCAATTTTGCTTTGAATTGAAATGGAAGTTAAAATAGGTTTTGAAACGATTTTAAAACTATTTATAAAATTCGTTTTAAATAGAAATCGACGAAATATATATTATATATATTATATATATAATATAATGGCCTGAATAGAACGCGCCGCGCTGCGGCAGTTCGCGAATTTCGACCATTTATTTCAAACGGACATTACGGGAGATCCGACCGTCGGATTCTCCTAAAACTGGAACCGTTGGGTTCGTATCGAAAAGAGCTTTCTAACGAATATTAGAAATTTGAAATCTAATGGTTGGATTTGGAGATACGTCCAAATCAAATTCGGAAAAGGTCGCTGTAAGTGCAGTTCGATGGCCGTTGATGGAAATCGACTGTACGGGCCTTGATAAAATTATTAAAAATAGTAATAATTTGTGTAAAATCATAAGAAATGATTTGGGAAGAATTGGGATGAAAAACTCCATATTTGAAAAGATAAAAATAGATTTTTATCGAAATGAACTAGTTTTGAACTAGAAATATAATTCTATTTATTTTTAAATAAATAAATTGAATTTGAAAAGGGTTTTAAAAATAACCAGAATTTCCAATGATTGCATTGGAGTGGATTTGAATCGAAACTGTCTTCGGAATATTTCGATGTTGGAATTCGGGATTATACAGATGTTGTTATGGAAATTTGAAAGATGTAGATATTTCTATCGTTATTTCCAATACGACATTTGTTAATCGTAGAATTTGATATTGAATATAAGCCGATATATTTTCTATTCAGAGCCGTGTATTGAATATCAAATGTGATTTGGGTTTGTCGTGAATGGTGTCTTCACTAACACTGTTCTTGAACCCAGTTGAGAAAAGATTAAATCTTTTTATTTAGATTTAATGAAGTGTACCAATTAAATAATATTTAATTGGGATTGAATTGATATTGATTTTTGGGTTTATCGTGAACAGTGTTTTAAATAACACTCGTTCTTTAATCCGATAATTAATGGAATGTGATTTTGGGTTTATCGTGAACCGTGTTTTAAATGAGACTGATTCTTTAACCCAGTTAACGATTAAAACTAAGTGGAGTTTTAATGAATCTTTAATTAGATTGAAATGATCGAAAATGGAGTATCACCAGTTTTGCTCCAGGCGATAGTTAAATCTTTAATTAGATTTGAACGAGAAATGGTAATTGAATTTACCGATAACACTGTGGTGTTAGATATGAAGTATAACCAGTTTTACTTCATGGGATGAATAGGTTGGGATTGGGAAATTAAAACAAATGATTACTTCGGTAAGGTTCGTTAATCCCGACTAGTTTTGAATTGATATTCAAAGTAGATTAAAGAATAAATTCAAGGAATTTATCTTTGATAAAATTAATGGGAATCTTTCCCTATGAATGTGAAATTTAGAAACTAACTGTCGGTTGGCCAAACAGAATGGTTTTCTGAATATTGATCTGATGTTGGTTTCGGCCTTCGGGGTTAATATTTGGGGAATTATTCTCTTGATTAATTTACGGTTAGTGACTAATGAATTGGAATGAGGCGTATGTTGTGTTTGTGTAACACTTATTTAAAATATACGCGAGTTATTCGGGAAGACCGGGTTTATCCCATTCTGAATAACTGATACGACGATAAGTCGAAGATGAAGACGATGGTGGAAGACCGGAAGTCTTCACGTCGTTTGGGTAATTACTGATGATCTTGATTGGGCTGTACACCCAAGAAGATGGAAACAGTTAGTGATCGTCCAGACGTACTTGGAGATCGATGGATATGCGGGGTACTAGGTGCCTCCGGTTTCGTTCAGACCCAGAACGGACTTGTAAATGGACTGTGTGTCTGACATTGGATTTTAGTCTGTGTGATTGATCTCTATTAAATATATATCTGTTTGGCGGCGGAGAATTTATTCTCTTGCTTAACGCCCTTCTCTGAGACGTACGAGCTCAGGGGTTATATATTGATGGATATCAATCGCATGGAGTGAATTGCCTGTGTGGCATGCTAAGTGGCAATTGATCAAGGCTTCTGTTGAAAAGCAAAGTCTTGTGGTTGATGATCGAAGCAAGGCCTTTGTGGCGTAGCTTTGTGTAACGTTGATTCGCGAGTATCACACCCGGTATGAATCAAAAACGGGAGACGGACCTCAGGGGGGACATGCGTTTTCTTTCTAGTTATGAGTGGCGTCAGTGCTTGAACTGGCTGACGAGTTTGACTCATGTGGATATTGCTTATTATTACTTGCTGAAAAGCGAGGCGCCTCGTGATATCGGTTTCGGCCGATGCTTCTGGTCGGCTGACGGGCCAGGCTTACGCCCCAAAGGGCGGAGAAACGTATTGTTCAGGCATTATAATCCACATCGGTGGACCGGCCCTGACGATCCAGGGGGCAGTTGCGGCTGTTCCTGAGACACGGACTAGAGCGTCTCGAATCGGTAGAGGATCTTGTCCCTAGCCTCGGTTCATACCATAAATGATAACCCAATTTCCAATACGTGTATTGCGGTTTTAATTGTAGAACTAGTATGGCGACATGATATATGGTACCCATGCCGTCTATGATTGATACTTATGATTTGAAGTTGTTTTATACACTATGCACTTATAATAGTATCAAATGATTTGTTTTAAACGTATCAAGCATTCTTTGGCTGTTATAAGGGAAAACCCTATCCTCGGCTGCGTTGCATTGTGTGATGGGACCTGGGTCTTATAACAGCTTCATTCTTCTTTATTTAGCATTGCGCTGTTTGTTTTTGCACTGGTATTCTTGGGAGGAAACCCGTTCCGTGTTATACGGCGTGGTCCCTTGATTTACCTAATGATTTAAAATAAAGATTAATAACTGTTTTAGTTCTCACACCAGTCCCATGACTGACCTGGAGTTTATTGTTTTAACCTAAACTCTGGGTGCCCCTATTTTGACACGGGCAGCTAGTAGTTTTGGTTTTGCAGATTTATATTCACAGGATCCTGGTTTACAGCTGGAACGATATCCGGAAAGCTTTGTATCCGTATATCCCTCCTAGTTGTGTATTGTATTATTTTCCGCTGCTATGTATTTAAATATAATTTAAATCTCTGATATTTCTGTGTAATATTCTTTTATACTCTGTATATTCTTGTAATCTGATGCATTGTTGTAATATACAATGAAATGTTCTTCTGTATGTGTTCTGTTGTGGTTTGTTCTCGAACTATCCGACGCTTTCCTTTACGGGGAAGTTACGGGTTTTCACAGTTGGTATCAGAGCTTTGGTTTACAAAGCAGAGAACAAGGCACATTAGAACCGTACGAAAGAATTCATCAGATACTGGATTAGTAATATCCAACGGGAATGACTCGTTAGAGATGGGATCAGTAGTATCCTAGAACGAGTGTGAAGAGTATATTTTAAAAATGAAAACAAATTTTTGTTTTGAAAATTTAAATCAATTATACGCATTTGATTATTTATTTATATTGATTAGGACAGTCCAATATATAAAGATTTCGCGTATGCGCCTAGCTAGCGTCTATTCGAAGTTTTAATATACTGGATAGATATAGAATCACACTCTAGTCGCCCGGGGGTGATTCTGATGATTGATATATCATCATCAGAGTTTATATTCGAGTGACGAACGTGTAACATCTATATATTTCCTATTGACTGGTGTGAGAACCAAAATTAGATAGGGCTAATTGTTGTTATCTGGCATCAAAAACATGATTTTTGACTATATATCAAAGTTATCAATTTGAAAACTCTAATTCACTAATAGATTGATGTTTGAGTTGTTTGTTCATTTGTTTGCTAATTTTGAACCATTTAGCCTAATTGAATCGAATAATGAACTGTATTGAAGATCGGTCGCATTTGCTTGCATATACATATATATCATTGAACAGGTCATAGCAAGGAGGCTAGAGCAGAGAATAAAATTTGTTTGCCCGACAAATAGGTACATGTTTACTACATAATTTACTGTTTTGTTTGGGTGATGATGATTTTATGAGCCTATTGGCTAGCCGCTTGGCTTTTTCTTTTTCTTTTTGAGATCTGAAGGACCGGGGAAGCTATTTGAAATTCCCCGATGCTCCCGGTGCAGGGGAGGTTATGGCGAAATTTTTCGAAAATTTAGGGTGTTAGCCAAATTTTTGAGATTTTGGAAATTCTCAGAAACTGAAAAGTTGGAGAATGGAAGCCAGATCGAACGTAGAGTTGAATTATCAAACCACTTTCGACTTTGTTCCTTTTCGGGGACGAAAAGTTTTAAGTGGGGGAGATTGTAACAACCCGAAAACCTGGGCCAGTTTAAAATTTTTATTTTGGCAATTTTAGCGAATTTTGAATATTTAAAATGAATTATTTTAAATAATATCGACGAGAAATTTATTTTGAATATAATTAGAACGTATATATTATATACGTCGTCGTTAGAATATATAATAATTATATATAATTATAAAAGGAATTGAAAATGGCGCGGTAGTTCGAAAATTCGATTTCTAATTTCAAATGAATATACAGAATTCAATATAAGTCAGAATTGAACGAAACAAGAAATATTTGAATCTGTATAACTATATCTTTGTAACGAAGTTAACAAACTGAGATTTCATCTTAGGAATGATAAGATATGTCCAGTTTAAAATTAGAAATAGTCGCTGTGGAATTTATATATATTTTTATATATATAAGGCCCTTAAAAATGGACATTTTGCAAACGACCTCAGATTTCGACGAAACCAATTTTGTTGGGTCCGTGATGTCGAGTTATTGCTAGATTCCAAATTTCATAATTTTTCGAATCAATATGTGAGCGTGGCAAAGGAAAACGCGTTTGACCAGTTTCAGTTGATTTTAATCGACTGGAAATTGGCCATTTTTCAAACGGTCTCAGAATTCGACGAAACTAGTTTTGTTAAGACCGTATCGTCAATACGAAGCTAGAAAATATTTTTCTGGAATTTTTCGTGTTCGTATGTGGCCCCGGTAATTTGAAAGGTACGTTTAAAATTCAATATATAGAGTTAAATGAAAATTTAACGGAAACTGATTCAAATGATCGAATCAGCCAACGATACATATCCCATTGTGTTCGGAATGGGGGTTAAACGCTATGGACGGCAGGTGGTGGGCCTCGTTTTGATGACGTTTGTGAAAGTCAACTTTTATAAAATAATAAAATAATAAATAAAAAAGAAACCCCCCCTTTTTCTCTTATCTTCTGCCCCCCCCCCCGATTTAATTAGAAATCGATTTACAGCATAAAAAAAAAAAAGAAGAAGGAAGGGCGACGATCGCCCATCGCCGCCGCCACCCAGGGGCATCGCGTCGCCCTCGCGTTCACCCCCTCCTCTTCCCTCCAGCCACCTGAACGAAGCGAAGCCTCCCCCTCGACGAAGCCGACCCCCCCTCCGACCAGCAAACCCTCGACGAAGCCGATGCCCCCCCTCTTCGCATACGGTAAGCATTTCTATTTTTACTTTTATTTTATTTTTATTTTAGAGTTTAAAATTAATTTCGATTTTTAAAAACTGATTTTTTTAGAAAAAAAACTGATTTGTTTTAAGAAAAATAAAAAAAACTGATTTTTGTTTAATAGGAAATAAAAAAACTGATTTTTGTTTAAATAGGAAAAAACTGATTTTAAGAAAAGTAAAAGATTTGAATTTTGAAAAGTAAAAGAAAAGATTTAACCTTTGAAATAAAAATTCGATTTTTATATATTGAACTTTGAAATAAAAATTCGATTTTTATATATTGAACTTTGAAATAAAAATTCGATTTTTATATATTGAACTTTGAAATAAAAATTCGATTTTTATATATTGAACTTTGAAATAAAAATTCGATTTTTATATATTTAACTTTGAAATAAAAATTCGATTTTTATAGATTTAACCTTTGAAGTAAAAAATTCGATTTTTATATATTGAATAGCGAAATAAAAATTCGATTTTTATATATTGAATAGCGAAATAAAAATTCGATTTTTATATATTGAATAGCGAAGTAAAAATTCGATTTTTATATATTGAATAGCGAAGTAAAAATGTGATTTTTACATATGTAGAGGATACGGGCAAAGAAAGTGAAAAGAGGCAGAACGACGAAGACTTCTGCAAATGAAGTGCCGTGGAGCTTGGATAGCTATATGTGAGAATTTCTCACCTTTCAATTTTATTTCTAGTTATATATATATATACTAGGATGCAGACGGTGCTTAGTAGCACCCGACACAATCGTCCACAGACCATGGACTTGTTTGTTTGGCTGTTTGGTTATTGATTGTGATATTGGTTTGAATGTGGTTTGTGGTGTGAAAAATCGAATCGATAAATTGGTTAGGATTAGACGTGCGCCGTTATAAGGCGAAGGAGTAAGGCTAGGTTAGACTCTTACTCCAAATTTTGTGGTTTGCATAATAAAATTGATATGATTGATGTGTGAATGGCGTGGGCCTTCATTAGACCGGGGATAAGGCTAGGCCTCGTCCCGT
Organism: Allium sativum; assembly: GCA_030737875.1. Lineage (NCBI taxonomy): Eukaryota > Viridiplantae > Streptophyta > Magnoliopsida > Asparagales > Amaryllidaceae > Allium > Allium sativum. The sequence goes on from JASFAX010000213.1 coordinate 46,851, forward strand.
TTCTAGTATCGTGCCGTTATGCCGCCGAAATTTTCTAAAATAAGTTAGAAAAATAAAAACATCATTTTATTTAAAGAATGAATTGAATAGAAATTCATAGGTTGAAATAAAAATGTTTTATCGTTAAAAATATAATTTTTAACGTGAAGTGAATAAAATAGAATATTCATTTACAAACCAGACGGTTTGTTTATGTACACCTATTTGAATGACATTGATTGGGACGATAAATTTTACACATCGCCCAACAGCACAAATAAAATATGTGTTTGATTGTTTGAAACCCCACACGGGTGTTGGGATGAAATTTGAAGTTCACTCATCCTGATTGATTAAATATGTCGATCGATTGATTGACAGGCTGTTATAAGCGTTGAATATCTATATTTGATGCTTTTACAGTGTAGTGCACTTTGGTTGATGGTTGATTATTTTCAACGTTATTATATACATGTGTTGTATGAAAATCCATATAATTAACTTTATATGGTAATTGATTGGGCCTCATTCCAATTTGAAAAATAAAGAATATTATAAAATAAAAGTTCATGTGTTGACAGTACTCATCCATTGAGATTGGTCATGTGTTGAACGAAATATTTTAGTAATAAAATTTACATCTTTATCGATATAAAATAAAAGTTCATGTGTTGACAGTACTCATTCATTGAGATTGGTCATGTGTTGAACGAAATATTTTGATAACAACTATTTTGAAAAAAAAAGAAATATTTGAAATAGAATATTTGAAAATAGAAATTTATGAAGCCGTGTTGATTAGATTGACGCCATTTTGACGTAAATGATATTTATATCGATTTTATTCATTTTAAAATGAATATTGAAAAGTAATCTCGAAATCGAATATTTTGAATTGAATTGAATTGAAAACGATTTCGAAATGAATTGAATTGAAAACGATTTCGAAACGAATTGAATTGAAAACGATTTCGAAATGAATTGAATTGAAAACGATTTCGAAATGAATTGAATTGAAAACGATTTCGAAATGAATTGAATTGAAAACGATTTCGAAATGAATTGAATTGAAAACGATTTCGAAACGAATTGAATTGAAAACGATTTCGAAACGAATTGAATTGAAAACGATTTCGAACTGAATTGAATTGAAAACGATTTCGAAATGAATTGAATTGAAAACGATTTCGAAATGAATTGAATTGAAAACGATTTCGAAACGAATTGAATGGAAAACGAATTCAAGTTGAATTGAAAGCGAATTGAAATGAATTCAAATTGAATTTAAATTTGAATTGAATAGAAATGAATTTTGAAACGAATTTATAAAGAAGAATTCAATTTTGCTTTGAATTGAAATGGAAGTTAAAATAGGTTTTGAAACGATTTTAAAACTATTTATAAAATTCGTTTTAAATAGAAATCGACGAAATATATATTATATATATATTATATATATAATATAATGGCCTGAATAGAACGCGCCGCGCTGCGGCAGTTCGCGAATTTCGACCATTTATTTCAAACGGACATTACGGGAGATCCGACCGTCGGATTCTCCTAAAACCAGAACCGTTGGGTTCGTATCGAAAAGAGCTTTCTAACGAATATTAGAAATTTGAAATCTAACGGTTGGATTTGGAGATACGTCCAAATCAAATTCGGAAAAGGTCGCTGTAAGTGCAGTTCGATGGCCGTTGATGGAAATCGACTGTACGGGCCTTGATAAAATTATTAAAAATAGTAATAATTTGTGTAAAATCATAAGAAATGATTTGGAAAGAATTGGGATGAAAAACTCCATATTTGAAAAGATAAAAATAGATTTTTATCGAAATGAACTAGTTTTGAACTAGAAATATAATTCTATTTATTTTTAAATAAATAAATTGAATTTGAAAAGGGTTTTAAAAATAACCAGAATTTCCAATGATTGCATTGGAGTGGATTTGAATCGAAACTGTCTTCGGAATATTTCGATGTTGGAATTCGGGATTATACAGATGTTGTTATGGAAATTTGAAAGATGTAGATATTTCTATCGTTATTTCCAATACGACATTTGTTAATCGTAGAATTTGATATTGAATATAAGCCGATATATTTTCTATTCAGAGCCGTGTATTGAATATCAAATGTGATTTGGGTTTGTCGTGAATGGTGTCTTCACTAACACTGTTCTTGAACCCAGTTGAGAAAAGATTAAATCTTTTTATTTAGATTTAATGAAGTGTACCAATTAAATAATATTTAATTGGGATTGAATTGATATTGATTTTTGGGTTTATCGTGAACAGTGTTTTAAATAACACTCGTTCTTTAATCCGATAATTAATGGAATGTGATTTTGGGTTTATCGTGAACCGTGTTTTAAATGAGACTGATTCTTTAACCCAGTTAACGATTAAAACTAAGTGGAGTTTTAATGAATCTTTAATTAGATTGAAATGATCGAAAATGGAGTATCACCAGTATTGCTCCAGGCGATAGTTAAATCTTTAATTAGATTTGAACGAGAAATGGTAATTGAATTTACCGATAACACTGTGGTGTTAGATATGAAGTATAACCAGTTTTACTTCATGGGATGAATAGGTTGGGATTGGGAAATTAAAACAAATGATTACTTCGGTAAGGTTCGTTAATCCCGACTAGTTTTGAATTGATATTCAAAGTAGATTAAAGAATAAATTCAAGGAATTTATCTTTGATAAAATTAATGGGAATCTTTCCCTATGAATGTGAAATTTAGAAACTAACTGTCGGTTGGCCAAACAGAATGGTTTTCTGAATATTGATCTGATGTTGGTTTCGGCCTTTGGGGTTAATATTTGGGGAATTATTCTCTTGATTAATTTACGGTTAGTGACTAATGAATTGGAATGAGGCGTATGTTGTGTTTGTGTAACACTTATTTAAAATATACGCGAGTTATTCGGGAAGACCGGGTTTATCCCATTCTGAATAACTGATACGACGATAAGTCGAAGATGAAGACGATGGTGGAAGACCGGAAGTCTTCACGTCGTTTGGGTAATTACTGATGATCTTGATTGGGCTGTACACCCAAGAAGATGGAAACAGTTAGTGATCGTCCAGACGTACTTGGAGATCGATGGATATGCGGGGTACTAGGTGCCTCCGGTTTCGTTCAGACCCAGAACGGACTTGTAAATGGACTGTGTGTCTGACATTGGATTTTAGTCCGTGTGATTGATCTCTATTAAATATATATCTGTTTGGCGGCGGAGAATTTATTCTCTTGCTTAACGCCCTTCTCTGAGACGTACGAGCTCAGGGGTTATATATTGATGGATATCAATCGCATGGAGTGAATTGCCTGTGTGGCATGCTAAGTGGCAATTGATCAAGGCTTCTGTTGAAAAGCAAAGTCTTGTGGTTGATGATCGAAGCAAGGCCTTTGTGGCGTAGCTTTGTGTAACGTTGATTCGCGAGTATCACACCCGGTATGAATCAAAAACGGGAGACGGACCTCAGGGGGGACATGCGTTTTCTTTCTAGTTATGAGTGGCGTCAGTGCTTGAACTGGCTGACGAGTTTGACTCATGTGGATATTGCTTATTATTACTTGCTGAAAAGCGAGGCGCCTCGTGATATCGGTTTCGGCCGATGCTTCTGGTCGGCTGACGGGCCAGGCTTACGCCCCAAAGGGCGGAGAAACGTATTGTTCAGGCATTATAATCCACATCGGTGGACCGGCCCTGACGATCCAGGGGGCAGTTGCGGCTGTTCCTGAGACACGGACTAGAGCGTCTCGAATCGGTAGAGGATCTTGCCCCTAGCCTCGGTTCATACCATAAATGATAACCCAATTTCCAATACGTGTATTGCGGTTTTAATTGTAGAACTAGTATGGCGACATGATATATGGTACCCATGCCGTCTATGATTGATACTTATGATTTGAAGTTGTTTTATACACTATGCACTTATAATAGTATCAAATGATTTGTTTTAAACGTATCAAGCATTCTTTGGCTGTTATAAGGGAAAACCCTATCCTCGGCTGCGTTGCATTGTGTGATGGGACCTGGGTCTTATAACAGCTTCATTCTTCTTTATTTAGCATTGCGCTGTTTGTTTTTGCACTGGTATTCTTGGGAGGAAACCCGTTCCGTGTTATACGGTGTGGTCCCTTGATTTACCTAATGATTTAAAATAAAGATTAATAACTGTTTTAGTTCTCACACCAGTCCCATGACTGACCTGGAGTTTATTGTTTTAACCTAAACTCTGGGTGCCCCTATTTTGACACGGGCAGCTAGTAGTTTTGGTTTTGCAGATTTATATTCACAGGATCCTGGTTTACAGCTGGAACGATATCCGGAAAGCTTTGTATCCGTATATCCCTCCTAGTTGTGTATTGTATTATTTTCCGCTGCTATGTATTTAAATATAATTTAAATCTCTGATATTTCTGTGTAATATTCTTTTATACTCTGTATATTCTTGTAATCTGATGCATGTTGTAATATACAATGAAATGTTCTTCTGTATGTGTTCTGTTGTGGTTTGTTCTCGAACTATCCGACGCTTTCCTTTACGGGGAAGTTACGGGTTTTCACATGATAGACATAATTGCTTGTTACAATCGGAGCAGTACTTTTGCATAAATTATTATACGCAAATTTCTTAAACATTTCAACCTTCACCATACAATGCCTTCTTCAGAAGGCATTTTCTAATAGACTTTGGACTAACCAATTCCTATAAAGACTTGCTTATGGAATTCAACACCCCTTTAAAAATAGTGTTAATAAGCGATGAGCAATTTTCATTTAGAAGTCATAAAATGTAGGTATTACCTCTAGTAGTGAGATTATCTGAAATTACTTTGGTTTTTCTTTCAATATCCGTTATGATAAAAACAAAAAAGAAATCAAATCAGCTTAAAGAATTGATTTGGTACCAAACATCCGAAATGGAGATGTAGAAAATAAACACTCGCAAAATCCACATAGAAAGAGAAGAGGACATACATGCACACAATTAGAACTAATGAATACAATTCAATCCATACTCCTACTTCGAGGAGCTCAAACATATGCACCCATAAAATAGCTAAAAACCAGAAGAGGGAGAGAGTGAATAGATGTGAGATCAGGGGCGCTAGAGAGAGTTAAAGCCAATAAACAATCATAATGATGCAAACTAGATCTGAAAGATACGTAAAGATTTTCAAGATTAGAAAGAATTTAGTGCATAAATCCATGACGAATTGGTTTAGTTATTAAATGTGTCACCAAATGTTGATATGCTTTTTAGTCAAAGCTATCACACGTTAGGATTTTGGTTAGTGGCACGCTCAGGTGTGACATCCCACATCCGTTAATGTCACTCATTAAGAGAAATCATTAAGTTTTTGTGAAGCGTTATAGGTAAACAGAAACAGAAACATTGCATGATAGATAATAAATAGCAGCAGAATTTAAAATTTTATTAAGCAGAAAACATCGTAGTTCAAAACATGGTTACATCATACGTCTAAATTGCATAAAACCCAGTACATCAATTTTAAAACTTCTGTCTTGTATTTAAATCATTGGAGTACAATAATAAAAGAAGCATAATCCCCAAAATATAGCCATAGTAGAGAGAGATATGAAATTAAGCAGTACATCTAAGCAACTCCAAGCAAGATGAAAGCAGAATCCTGATCAAGCTTGAGTGTTCCCACCCTGAGAACCTGGGGGGAAACGAAATAGAAAGAAGAGGAAATAAAATGGGCCAGACATAAAGTCTGGCGAGTCCATTTACTTTTAGCATATATATAAGTAAAAGTATCATGATAGACATATAAAGTGGATAAGAGAGATAACATCATGATAGACATATAAAGTGGATAAGAGAGATAACATCATAAAAGGCAGGTATGACAAGGTAAACAGGATAAACACGATAGAATATATTTCTTTTCTCTAGTACTTTCTCTTTCTCTCTGCACCAATACTAGTATAACCAGCGATGAGATGATCCCTAACAAGCATAAGATGGTAGACTTAGGCGTACTTCTAGTGAGAGGTTTTACCCCATACAATAAATAATAAGCAGCCAAACATACCAGAGTTACCCCTAAGGATAATAACGGGCTCCTAAACATACCAGAGTCTAGATGTACCCTAATTACTACCCCACATCGATCGGCTTCCTACTCAGTAGATACCCTGTGCTGGCCCCACAGTAGGATGTATCACTTCCTAAAGTGGCAACCCTTCGATTTCAGGATGTGCACAACCATATCTTCAGGTGTCACGGCATCTAAACCTCCTCTGCTGGACCCATGCATGCACATGACCCCGTCGGAATGCGCCGCCCACACCGTCCCCCACTTTTGGGTCTCTTACAATCAGCCTAGTAAGCGTGCCCCGACTTCGACCTAGTTTGGAGTACTCATTTGATACCTATACTGACTGAAATGGGTCTCACACTCAAGATGATACATGCTTCCCCCTATGATTGCATCCCCACCACTAGGTTTTCCACAGGTTATGCCATACCAAAGTAAAAAGATTTCATAACCCCACAGGTTAAGTTTGTTGGTCTATATATAAATATTACCCACCAACCCAAGATATACTTAACCCTCCCACTGTTTCATACAATTTTACTTAACCCCTACTCAAGTTAACATATACAATCCCTTTGGATTCAACTAGGTTAAGTATTCAAGTTTATTACCATATCCATTTATGGTTATAATGTGCTAGACCTCCCACATTAAGCCTACAACTTGTGGATGCTAGATATGTCGGTTGGTTCCGGGAAGACTTCTTCCACAAGTCGGACTTAACCTCGTGTCATAGCACGTTTCGTGTTTATGCACTTAGTCACCTTGCATTAGATTCACTACTTGTGGTTGCTGGATATGCCGGTCGGTTCCGGGCAGGCTTCAACCACAAGTGTAATCTAACCTCATATCTAAGCGCGGTTATAGTTTCTACTTACTGTAATTCTAGGCATTTACAATATTAAACAATTATTCCTATGTCATTACAGGTTTCCATGCCCCTTTTTCCCAAGTCACATTCATTATGTATCGTATGCCCCAAATTCAGATCTTTAATCAAAGTTTGGTTTATGTCCCAAATTCATATTCGTGTATTTCATTCAATTTATGCCCAAATTTCCCAATATAAGTTATGCCCCTAATTTTAACAATTTCCCCTCATTACCAATTTTATGCGTTCGCATATTTCAGCGGCATGCCTCGGCTCGAAGGTAGCCTGGCAATCAAAATAAAAGGGAAAAGAAGAATGGAAGAGGACAGAAATGAACATAATAACAAGATTGTCTTATAATGGCAGAAATAGGTATACAAAGTTGGGCATAACGATAAGATAGGCATAAAGGAACATATCTGATGAACATGTGATAGTATAACAGATTGTAACATAATAGGGACATCATAAACAGGCATGATGAGATCTAAACAATGAATTAAATAAACAAACAATGGAAGATTTGACAAGATAAATAGGTATAGGCTTAGATCTAGTTCATAGTCATGTCAGAATAACTTAGATACACAGGTTATGGCATATCTGATATGATTCAAATAGTCACAGGCTTAGATCCAAGTTATAGTCATGTCAAGATTAACTTTTAAGTATTTAGATCTAAAAATAACGTAGACTCACTGTGCTTGGATCTAAGAAATAGAAGAGTAATTGCAGATGTTGAATCACAGATCTCTAAACTTGAATGACTTGAATGTTGAAGAAGAAAAGGCTTAATTTAATCTGGGCAGAGACAGCATCTACTTCTCTATTGTTTTCGGTATGTAAAAACAAGAGAAATGGGGTGTTATTTATAGCCTAAAGCCAATGAACCAAGCCAAGAAAGGAGTCCATGTTCAAACAAAATAATCTGCCCAGATCTACGGTAAGGGGGTCGACCCCCCTTGGTGTGGCGACCCAGGGGTCGACACCCCCTTGATGGGGTCGACACCGATGGGCAGGATTTTCCCGCTCACCCCTACTGCTCGGCTTTTGAATTGTTTTGAATTATGGAACATATAATTCATATATAACTGGCTTATAAGTATACAAACTTTAAACCTTAATAACTTCTTCATACGGTGTCCGTTTTACCCAAACCAGGTGTCTGTTTCGACTAGAATTCCGAGACAAACGCAATAGTGTAGTTTATTTCCCTTAATTTTGAATATTTATCTAATTATTCTTTAATTTATAATTTTTAGCATTGTCAAAATTACGGGGTGTTACATTCTCCCTTACTCAAAGGATTTCGTCCCCGAAATCTCCAAGTTAAGAAGAATGTATATCCTAACATCCATCACTCATCTTCTCATTCACCAATCACATGCATCCATTGTCCTTAAAAGTTTCTAATGCTTATGAACATATGCAAAAGTGTGTGTATATGTCCTTATACTAAGGCGAAAGATCAGGCGGTCTATTGATTCAGTCGACCTACTTAATGCAATGTATGTTCGTGCCATGAATCCAATATATATGCAGATAATCCTATTATAACATGTAAGTTCTATATGCATGCACAATCATCCATCCAAATGCAACATCCATATGATTATACACCCACTTTCATCCATTAAAAGAATAAAAATGCACACACATCCATATGCAGTATCAGAGTGATTGAGCCGATCTACTGCCTAATGTGCATGTATATGCACCACGGGCCACCACTAGCAAACACTTGCATCCATCAAACATAACATGTCCCAAACACTTCTTTACATTCATGGGATTCCTACCTAAAGGTTTAAGATTCGATCGATAGGATATACTTAAATGATAAAAACAAGTATGAATAAAAGCTTTGGAAAGGAAGTTAAGAACATACCCTTGAAAAGAAAAGGGTACGAAGCGCGAATATTGTCTTCGGTCTCCCAAGTTGCATCCTCTTGGTTATCTCCCCACTAAACTTTCATCAACTTGACTTCTCGGTTGTGTAGCTTTTTAACTTTTGATCCAAGAATACGGGTAGGAACTCGCCATACTGCTACCTCCCATTCCACCTCTACTTCCTCAGCATACTCGGCTCAACTACGTTTGCGGTATCATGCAAGCACTTCTGTAAATGAGAAACGTGGAAAACATCATGAACACCGGACAGTCTCTCTGATAGCATTACTCTGTAGGCCATTTGGTCGATCCTTTCTGTTATGGAAAATGGCCCTATAAATCTTGGTGCCAATTTCTCTACAAATCCAAAGCAAACCACATTCCATAATGGTGATACCTAAATGAAAACCATGTCTCCCACCTCAAACTCAATGTCAGTCCTTATCCTATCCACGTAGAACTTCTGCCTATCTTGAGCTGTTTTCATTCGCCGTCTAATAAGATCAATCTTTTTGGAAGTTTCCCTAACCATATCTGGTCTAAGTAGAAGTCTTTCTGTAGATTCCCACAACCAAGTCGGTGATCTACAGGGTCGTCTGTACAATGCTTCGAAGGGTGCAATGCCAATACTAGCTTGATAACTATTGTTATAGGCAAACTCTACTAAAGGAAGATTCTCTTCCCAAGTTCCTCCGAAGTCTAGGATACACAATCTTAAAAGATCCTCAAAAAATCTATTCACCTTTCCGTCTATCCATAGGTTTGAGGGTAATAAGCGGTGCTCAAACACAACTATGTACCTAATGCTTCTTGCAAGCTCCTCCGAAATGCACTGGTGAAAATGGGGTCATGGTCACTTACGATACTAGAAGGTACTCCATGAAGACGGACTATTTCACAAACATAAAATGCTACCAACCATGCCGCCGTCCTCTTACTCTTAACTGGGATGAAATGAGCGCCCTTAATAAGTCTGTCTACTACGACCCAAATACTGGCGTTGCCCTTCCTTGATCTAGGAAAACCATCGATGAAATCCGTAGAGACGCTCTTCCACTTCCACAGTGGGACCTCCAAAAGATGAAGTAAACCACCAGGCTTCTTTTTCTCATCTTCGACTTGGGGCAAATCAAACGTTGAGAAACAAACTCTGCCACATCTTTCTTCATCCCAGCCTAAAAGAAAGCCCTCTTCATATCTCTATACATCTTATCACCGCCTGGATGAATAGTCATCTTAGAATGATGGACTTCCTCTGGGACTGTCTTTAACAAACTCCCAACTCGGGGAACGCAAAACCTTCCATCTCGTCGCAACCATCCTCTATTGTCCGTGGAATATCTACTGAGGTAAGTAGAAGTCTCCCCTTTACTGAGCCTATCGAAGATGTCTTAAATCCATGGATCCTCCCGCTGCGAAGATCCTATCTGATCCATAAGAGTAGGTCGTACCTCCAGCGATGCTAATAAGCCAGGCAAAAACTCAATGGAGGGTCTAAAGTCAAAAGTCGATATAAACTCCAAGCTTTTCCTCTCCACACACAAATGACTTAAGGCCGTCCTTTGCCTACTCAGTGTGTTCGCTACTACATTACCCTTGCTAGGGGTATAAGCAGTCTCAAAGTCATAAGATGCTAGGAACTCCATCCACCTTTGTTTCCTTAAATTAAGATCCTTTTGTGAGAACAAGTACTTGAGAGATTTATGATCAGTGTACAAATCGAATTTCTCTCCAAGCAAATAATGGCACCAAGTCTTAAGCGCGAATACTATGGAAGCTAGCTTTAAGTCAAGGGTAGGGTAGTTCTTCTCGTGAACTCTTAGCTGTCTACCTCCATAACATACTACCCTTCCCTCTTGCATCAGTACCGCACCAAGCCCTGTACCACATGCATCAGTGTATACTGTGAACACTTTATTCCCATAAGGAAAGGTCAAGACTGGGGCTATTTTCAGAGCCCTCTTCAATTGCTGGAAAGCAACGTCACAATCTATATCCCATGAAAATGCCAAATTCTTCTTTGTCAGCCTGGTGAGTGGGGTTGATATCTTCACGAAGTCCATAATGAACTTCCTATAATAGCCTGCCAATCCAAGAAAACTTCTCACCTCCGTTGCATTCTTTGGGATATGCCAATCTTGAACTGCAACTACCTTCGCGGGATCTACTGCTATCTCATCTTTAGAAACCTCATGCCCTAGGAATCTCACCTCTTTCGTCCAAAAATGACATTTGGAGAACTTCGTCTTAAGCTGGTATGCGCAGAGAGTTTTCAAGACCTCTCTCAAATGTTGGGCATGCTCTTCCTCGCCCTTCGAGAAAATTAAGATGTCATCAACAAAGACCACAACAAACTTATTAAGAAACTCCTGAAATACCCTACTCATCAGATCAACAAAATAGGAGGGTGCATTCATCAACCCAAAAGGCATCACGAGCCATTCAAAGAAACCATCTGGAGTCCTAAAAGCAGTCTTGCTGATACTATCCTCAACCACCCTCAACTGATAAAACCCCGTGGCCAAGTCTAACGGAGAGAAAACTGATGAACCAACAGGCTAGTCAAACAGATCATCTATCCTCGAGAGTGGGTGCCTGTTCTTCTTGGTGAGTTTGTTCAACTCTCTATAGTCTACATATAAGCGAAGAGAACCATCCGCTTTAGTTGCGAACGCCACCGGAGCACCCCATTCAGATATGCTTCGCCTAATAAACCCTTTCTCGAGTAGCTCCCTCCTTTCCCTTGGAGCCATATGGCGCACAGGCAATGCAAATGGCTTTGCATTGTCCACCAAGTATAGGCGGAAATCAATCCGTGCCTCATAGGTAAGCCTTGATCCTCATCAAAAACATTAGAATACTCACAGACTACTGGTACAGACTGCATATCATCGATAGATGCATCAAGCGACTCTAGGAAACTTAGCATGACAGACCCCTTTGGGTCACAAGAAATCTCGAGGGTCCTCCCATGGCAAGTCAAAAGTTTAACGACCCTCCTCTCACAATCCAGAATGGCACCATACATGGTTAGCCAATCCATCCCTAGAATCTATCCATAGCCCATGAAGCTAAGTGCATATGCGTCACACTCAAACTTGACGCCTCACACAGATATTCTCTAACCCCGACAAATCATGGAAAAATGAGTCGTACCACCAATGGGGTTTGAGACAACAACAGGATCTACTATCATACTAGTACTAAGGTGCAAAGACTCAACCACAGAAACTTTCTTACCTTTTTCTAAAGCACTAGTCACGAGAGCATGCACCTGCCCTCCAGAAGCTCCTGCCCATTGACCTTGTCCTTGCTTCTTTGGGCACTCCTTAGAAAAGTGTCCGACCTCTCCACAACTGAAACAAGCATTCTTCCTTCTTTCGTAGTCCTTGATCAAATGACCCTCACGTTCACAATTATGGCACTCCCTCTTATCCTTGGCCTTGTCGTTCTTTCTGTCCTTTTTTGTTGTTATTGTTGTCCCTTCTTGGGCCATACTTTCTTGTTTTCTGTTTCCTCAACCTCAGCTTTTTTCTTTTCAGCTTTATCTTCCTCATGCATTAACGCCATATCAACGAGCCTTTCAAAAGTTGCTCCCATCAGAATATGAGACATAGCTAACCTATTGAGTGGTTCATTCGGTCCTCTAGTAAACCACAAAGCTTTCTTATGTGGGGTATCTACTAGCTCTAACCCAAACCTTGCTAGTTGGTTGAACTTGTTAACATACTCTTTGAAAGTCATGCCTCCTTGCTTAAGTGCAAGAAACCTTTCCATTTGCATGCTTTTCTCAGCTTGAGATGGAAGCTTTATTTCAAACCTCTGCTGAAAATCATCCCAAGTCTCCACTGGATGCTCTACTAGTGTCACTTCCCACCAGAATGAAGCTTCATCTTTCAGCAGCCAAGTAGCTAACTGAATCTTCCTACGATCGTCCACTTCAAAAATTCCAAGCAAATCCTCTGTCTCTTTGAACCAATTCCTTGCCTCTACGAAAGTTTTGGTTCCTTGGAATGACTTTCCACCCATAGCGCAGAAATCTTTACAGATCTTAGAGAAATTATCTACTCGCGGAGGAGGAAGATGAGGAACATCGGGTGCAACTGGGGGAAGAATGTCTACTGGACCACTGGCAGGTGCCGTGGCCTCTAGATACCTACGGAACCAACCTGGTATCGTAACTCCCTCAGGAATATTAGGTTCCCTAGACATGCTGAAAATAAAAGGAAAAGGGATTCAAATAGAGAATTGAAAGATATTACATATGGCTTTGGGGAATATAATTTTCAAAACAGACTTTTCTTTTGAAAATGCTTTCTTTTAGAACATTTTTTAAAACAATTTTCAAAATCTTTTATCCGATTTGGTAACCTTCAGCTCTAATACCTAGTGTGACACCCCACGTCCGTTAATGTCACTCACTAAGATAATGCATTGAGTTTCGTGAAGCGTTATAGGTAAACAGAAATAGAAACATTACAAGACAGATAATAAATAGTAGCAGAACTCAAAATTTTATTAAGCATAAAACATCGTAGTTCAAAAAATGGTTAAATCATATATTTGAAATGCATAAAACCCAGTACATCAATTTTAGAACTTCTGTCTTGTACTTAAGTCTTCAGAGTACAATAATAAAAGAAGCATAATCCCCAAAATATAGCCATAGTAGAGAGAGATATGAAATCAAGCAGTACATCTAAGCACCTCCAAGCAAGATGAAAGAAGAATCCCGATCAAGCTTGAGTATTCCTACCCTAAGAACTTGGGGGAGGGGGCAGATGGGAAAGGAAAGGAAACAAAATGGGTCAGACATAAAGTCTGGCCAGTCCAGTTAATTTTAGCATATAAATAAGTAAAAGTATCATGACAGACATAAAAAGTGGATAAGAGAGATAACATCATAAAAGGCAGGTATGACAAGGTAAACAGGATAAACATGATGGAATATATTGAGCTTCTCTAGTACTTTCTCTTTCTCTCTGCCTCAATACTAGTATAACCAGAGATGAGACGATCCCAAACAAGCATAAGATAGTAGATTTAGGCGTACTTCTAGTGAGAGGTTTTACCCTATACAATAACTGGCAACCCAACATACCAGAGTTACCCCTAAGGATAATAACGGGCTCCTAAACATACCAGAGTCTAGATGTACCCTAATTACTACCCCAATCGATCGGCTCCCTACTCCGTAGATACCCTGTGTTGGCCCCACAGTAGGATGTATCACTTCCTAAAGTGGAAACTCTTCGTTTTCAGGATGTGCACAACCATATCTACAGGTGTCACGGCGTCTAAACCTCCTCTGTCGGACCCATGCACACTCATGACCTTGTCGGAATGCGCCGCCCGCACCGTCCCCCACTTTTGGATCTCTTACAATCATCCCAGTAAGCGTGCCCCGACTCCGACCTAGTTCGGAGTACTCTTTTGATACCATATATAGGTTACTAACTGAAACGAGTCTCACACTCAAGAAGATACAAGCTTCCCCTACGATTGCATCCCCACTACTAGGTTTTCCTCAGGTTATGCCATACCAAAGTAAAAAGATCGCATAACCCCACAAGTTTAGTTTGTGGGCCTATATATAAATATTACCCATCAACCCATGATATACTTAACCCTCCCAATGTTTCATACAATTTTACTTAACCCCTACTCAAGTTAACATGTACAATCCCTTGGATTCAACTAGGTAAAGTATTCAAGTTTATTACCATATTCATTTATGGTTGTAATGTGATAGACCTCCCACATTAATCCTACAACTTGTGGATGTTGGATATGTCGGATGGTTCCGGGCAGACATCTTCCACAAGTCGGGCTTAACCTCACGTCTTAACATGTTTCGTGTTTATGCACTTAGACCCTTCACATTAAATTCACCGCTTGTGGTTGTTAGATATGTCGGTCGGTTCCGGGTAGGCTTCCACCACAAGTGTAATCTAATCTCATATCTAAGCATGGTTATAGTTTTTAATTACTGTAATTCTATACATTTCCAATGTTAACCAATTATTCCTATGTCATTATAGGTTTTCATGCCCCTTTTTCCCAAGTCATATTCATCATGTATCATATGCCCCAAATTCAGATCTTTAATCAAAGTTTCGTTTATGCCCCAAATTCATATTCTTGTATTTCATTCAATTTATGCCCAAATTTCCCAATACAAGTTATGCCCATAATTTTAACGTTTTCCCCTCATTCCCAATTTTACGCATTTACATATTTCAGCGGCATGCCTAGGCTTGAAGGTAGCCAGGCTATAAAAATAAAAGGGAAAAGAAGAAGGGAAGAGGATAGAAATGAACATAATAACAAGATTGACTTATAATGGCAGAAATAGGCAAAGCAACTGATAAACATACAGTGACAAAGTTGGGCATAACGACAAGATATGCATAAAGGAACAGATCTGATGAACACGTGATAGTAGAACTGATTCTAACATAATAGGGACATCATAAACAGGCATGATGAGATTAATTAATACAATGAATTAGATCAACAAACAATGGCAGATCTGACATTGTAAATAGGTATAGGCTTAGATCTAGTTCATAGTCATGTCAGAATAACTTAGACACATAGGTTATGGCAGATCTGATATGATTCAAATAGTCACATGCTTAGATCCAAGTTACAGTCATGTCAAGATTAACTTTTAAGTATTTATATCTAAAAATAATGTAGATCCACTATGGTTGGATCTAAGAAATAGAAGAGTAATTGCTGATGTTGAACCATAGATCTCTAAACTTAAACGACTTGAATGTTGAAGAAGAAAAGGCTTAATTTAATTTGGACAGAGGCAACATCTAGTTCTCCATTGTTTTTGGTGTGTAAAAACAAGAGAAATGGGGTATTATTTATAGCCTAAAGCCAATGAACCAAGACAAGAAAGGAGTCCACGTTCAAACAAAAGAATCTGCCCAGATCTACGATGATGGGGTCGACCCCCCTTGGTGTGTCGACCTAGGGGTCGACACCCCTTGATGGGGTCGACACCCATAGGCGGTATTTTTCCCACTCACCCCTGCCGCTCGGTTTTTGAACTGTTTTGAATTCTGGAACTTATTATTCATATATAACTGGCTTATATGTATATAAACTTTAAACCTTGTAACTTCTTCATATCGTGTCCTTTTTATGCAAATCAGGTGTCTATTTTGATCAGAATTCCGAGACGAATGCAATGGCACAATCCTTTCCCTTAATTCTAAATATTTATCTAATTATTCTTTAATTTATCATTTTTAGCCTTGTTAAAATTACGGGGTGTTACATTAGGTCTCGAGAACATCGTTAGAAAACACAAAGCGATTTAATCAAAGTCGCGATGTGTTCGGAAAAGTTGGAAATAGAATTGATTCATAAAATCGTCGTTAATGGACTTAGAAAAACTGGCATGTTAAAAATACGTGATCGGCTCGATCCGATCAGCTCAAAATGCTTAAGCATGTCGGTCCAATCATGTGGCAAAACTCGTCGTGGAAGAATATGTGGATTTGGGTGAAAAGCAGTGTCACACACTCCAAAAAAGTTGATCGGCATGGCACGATCATGAAAAATGATTTGCATGACTCACGACATCAAAATCCGGCACTTGGCAAAATTATGGCTTGGAACATTCAAAAACAGGTGATCGACGCATGAAAATCGTAAAAAATCATGTGTTCATGCTTATCTGGTGTAAACTGGTCGATCACCAGGCTTGGCGTTAAAAATCGACCAGGCTTGGCATGAAAAATTGGGGTGATCGACATGGGAAAACAGATGGTTTCCATGGTCACGCATTGGGCTGATCAAGCTTGGAAATTTGGCAAAGGCGGCTTAGATTTGGATCAGGGATTTCATGTCCCACTTTTCGTATTACCTCAGGGATGCGAAATCCTGATCTTGCATCATCCCCTGGCAATGAAAAATCCGTATCCGCTTCGGGATATGAAATCTTGGCAAATCCCCACTTTGAATCTGGAAACTCGAAATTCATATTTGGCTCAGGATGCAACTCGAAATCTTCGAGTGCGACACGGTGAAGTGGGATGCGATATTTGGACTGGGTGAGGGATGCAAAATTTTGGCTTTTGACAAGATTGTTTGGTAAAATGGATTGGCACGAGCGAATCACGTATTTTGGCCTGATCTGCACGTGTTTTCCACTATTTTTGGGGATTCGAGATTTTTCAACTTCAGGGATGTGATTTTTCAACATTGGCTTAGTTTTTTGACTTTGTTTTTGAGATGCGAATTTCGCATCCCCCAGGGATACGAAATTCGGGCTGACACTCCCAAATTCACCTATAAATATCTTCAAGCTTGGCATTCAAAGGGGTTAGCACATTTACACCCTTCCTACACCTTGGCATACGGGATTGAAGCTCTCAAGCACCATTAATGGCTGCCTTCATTATCTTCATGGATTTTGGACTTTCAAACATAACACAAACATTTGCCTACAACATTTGGACATTTTCTTGGACTTTTACACTGCTTCTGGACATTTTTGGAAATCTTTGGAATTTCTTGGATATTGAAGCTTCTTTTTGGAGATTGCTTCATGCTTTGGCTCAACGAAGAAGAAGAAGAGCATTTTGGTCCAAGTTTAGAATTAACAAATATTTTGTTGTTCTATTTTACAATTTTGTACGCATAAATTGTCCGAACTTGTACAACTTTTGTAATCTGCTTTTATGTGATGAATTAATACTATAAAGTGGATGTAGGCGTTTGTGCCAAACAACTATAAAAAGTTGTGTTCTCACTTTACATTCTTGTACTTCGGATTTGGATTATCATTTTTCTGCAAAACATACACTCGGGCATTGGCGTGCGCAAATAGCCATTTCCCTATGTTAACACCAGATATATTCACATGGATACACTTGGATATAGTAGTAGGAATAGACCCTCAACTATATGTCATGCACTTAGTATTTATCCTGATTCACATCTAGTCAAGAAGAAGCATATAATCATAAACCAAGAAAAGTAAAATGCTTTCTATCAGTAATTTTAGAATTCAAAAGAAAATGGATTCACTATGTAAGTATACTGCTTAATGGATCAACAATCAGTACTTGTAAGGAAACCTAATGGGATGTGAAGGACTTACATAGACTTCACCGATCTCAATATGGATTGCTCGAAGGACATCTTTCCCTTGCTAATATTTGACTTCTTAGTAAATGTAACCAGAGGACATGAATTGATCTCCTTAGTGGGCACATATTTTATATTTGAAATACAATCAGATTGTTATGTTTAAGCCATATTAGGAGCAAACAAGGTTTGTGATGGATAAAAGGTTATACTACTAAAAATCTTGTCATTCTAACTTGAAAACCATAGGACAACTTACCAAAGGTTGGTTAATATGATTCTCTCATATTAGATTAGGAAAAATGTTAACATGTATGTAGATTGCATATTAATTAAGTACAAGGCAAGATCGAGTCACGTTGAAGACCATGGATAGACACATAAAGTTCAAAGATGATATAATATAAATCTTAAACTTTGAAATGCACTTTCTCTATTCAATCAGGTATGCTCTGAGGGCATATAGCGAGTGCTCACAACAACGAGGAGAATGCCTAGAAGATCAAAGCCATAAGGAGAAGGGAATCCAAATAAGGCAAAAGGAATTTTCTGTCCTAAATGCAAGGCAGTGACACCGAGTAGGTTAATAACTAAAGCTACAAACAAGTGCATACCATTATTCAATTAGGTAAAGAAGGAATGATACTTCGAATGGACTAATGGATGAAAAGAAGTATATGAAAAACACTATGATAAACAATTGAGCCCTACCCAAATTGGTTACAACCAAGGACGTGTATGTATATTCAGTTGTAACCGATAATGTTGTCAATGTCATAGTGATATAGGGGAAGAAGTGACAAAAAAGTCCATCTACTTCTCAAGCAAGTATTTGTCAAGAGCTAAGGTAAATTACTTAATCATTGAAAAGCCAGTCTATAAACTAATTCTGATAATAAGAAAGGTATGACTATGCTTCCAAGAATATCATATCGGTATCCTCAAAAATTAACCCTTAGGATAGGTAATGTAGAATTCGAAGACATCAGGCTACTAGTTGAAACAACCAATGGGGCTTGTACTCTATGACATTATTGCCCCCATAAAAGCGATCAAAGGAAAATCATTGGCAGATTACGTTGTAGAATGCACATAATTAGCTGAACTTCAACCAAAGGAAGAAGTTCCTGCCTCCTAGTTCTATAATGATTCCTAGATAAGGCATCAAATGAATAGGGGGCTAGAGCTGGATTTGTGATAATTTCCTTGAATAAGCATAAACTACATGGAATAGTATAGCTCGGTTTCAAATCAACCATCAATATGGCAAAATATGAAGCTTTCCTGTCATGCCTAAGAATGGTGCAAGTAAGAAGGTAACCCATATTAGAATTTACGTTGTTTCTCATTTAGTTTTGAACCAAGTGTTGCGTAATTACCAAGAGAAGAAGCCAAACTTAGCCAAATATATGGAATTGAGTAATAAACTATTTAAGTACTTTGAATATTTCGTATAAACAAATATATTAGGAGGAAAATTCATTAGCTAACTCATTAGCCAAGCTTGAAAGCACTGAAGTGGCAAACAAGATGAAGGGAACCTCCATTGGATATTGGGAGAAACAAGCTCACAGAAGCCAATCAATTATTAGCCCTAACTCGAGCTCAAAGAGCGATGATTTAGGTAGTTAAATCCAAGAAACATAAAACATTAAAGACTAATCGCTAGCCGAATCTGTTGCTCTGCAGGCTTGACATAACACATTGATAAGCCCTATAAAATAATTTACCCTTCTTTAAAGCGATTGGAAGCCCAATAAATAAGGTACCAAGCTCCATACTACTCCTTAATCATTGGAACATAATACAAGAGAGAGAGTACTCAGTCCCTTATTTTAATTGCATTTCCAAATAAGATGTGGTATGTGCCAAAAAAGAAGTAAAAGAATAGTAGTGTATGGACCATTCAAGAGGACCTAAGTAAACAAAAAAGGTGTTGTGCAAGACAATTATTGGCTTATATAATAAAGAATGCAAAAAATTCTATGAGAAGATGCCATAGATGGCAATGGTGTTCACCTTCGACTCATTTCTTAATCTATCGAAAATTTTCAAAGATAAAGCTTTTGTTAGAATATCAACCTTATGATGGAAAGCCGGTACATGATTCACAGTCAGATCTCCTCTCGTTGTCTTCTCTCGAACGAAATGAAGATCAATTTCAATATGTTTCGTTCGCGAGTGTTGTATCATATTAATTGATAGGGAAATAACGCTTAGATTGTCGCATTAGTCAATCGGTTTCTTTGGCAGATCGAACCTAAATAATTTAATTATGTTTTTGATCCAAATTATCTTAGTTGTGGTACTTACGATGCAGTGGTACTACGCCCTGTGAAGTTAAAGCGCTCAGCAGATCCAATGCGACTGAGGTGCAAAAGGTTGTAGTAGGGATAAAGCGAGTAAATTGCAGGATATAGCGGATGAGTCTAAAAGAGCATATGAAATTTGTATTTGCTGCTTTTATAAATATATAAATAATAAATAAATGGAAAATTAATATTCAATTTAATTACAATTAGTTCATTCTTAATTTTAGATGAAAACATGTGTAAATATATGTAAATACATGTTAACTTCTATTTAGCTTGATTAGATTCAATAGAATCTTATGGTATTTTCTATTCTGAAAAATATGTGTTAAAAGATTCTATTATAAAACAAATTTTATAATTTTTATAATGTATAAAAGTCATTTTTCTATATGTTTCTTTTATAGAAATTATAGCGGGAATAGCGGAATATAGCCGACATAATGGGATTTATCGGGAATTTCATAATATAGCGGGGCTTTAAGTGGAAAGGCTATATCAGAGGCTTTTGGGAAATAGCGTAGAGGTAGAAATCCGCTACACGATATAGCAAGGGTATATCATGGTAATATCGGGGCATTAACTACATAGACTACGCCTCTATGCTAGAGCATGAGATGGTGCTTTTCTTCTTCGTACATCAAGAAATTGGGTTTTAGCCGAGGAATACACAATATCCAGATATAGATCTGCAATCATTGGGATCGTTGGCCTAATTTGCATCACTGTAAGCTTGTAAATTCAACTCCTTGCATGTATTCAGTGACAGACCGTAGTTTTGAGTCCCTTTTAGATGTCTCAAAATGCATTTATCTACTCTCCAATGTCCGCTTAATGGCTTTTGCATATGTTGGCACACCTTATTAACACTATAACGATCTCTAGTCCGGTTATAGTCACATATTGTAGGGCACCCACAATACTAATATTATTTGACATTTTCGATGGCTTAACCTTTATACTTTGACAAATGTAAGTTATTTACCATAGGAGTTGTTAATGGTTTGGCTTTGTTCATTTTAGCTCTCACAAGTATTTCATTAATTTATTTTCTCTAAGACAAAAATATTTTTGTACTCGAGATTCTATTTATTTGGATTCCTAAAAAATATTCCAATTCGTCCGTGTCTTTGATGGAAAAACTTCTGTCAAGATGATGTATAACTTTATTCACTTCCGTATCATTATTGCCAGTGATAAGTATGTCATCCATTTGCACCAGATTGCATGTGGTTATTTCCTCATGCATTTTTGTGTATAATGAATTGTCTGGTTCCACGGCAGTGAACCCCGGTTTACTGTAACGTAGTCCGCTTTTGGGTGCGGTTCAACCTGGTAATTTAACCGACTTAAGCCATTATCATATGTGGATTGTCGAGGTACTTACATATTAGCACAGAACAAAAGAAATTTTCATTAACGTCATAATGATATTACATTAGAGTACAACAAATATCAGATTATATAGAAATTACATACACAACGGAATATAAAACTCTCAGTGAAGTCTAAGAAATTATCCAAAGTATAGCTCCAGCCATAGTCAGAAATCCTGCTCCAAAAATGAATCTAAGGCTAAATCTATAGAACCAAAATTACCAGGCCGCCCATGCGGAAAATATGGGCAACTAGAGTTTAGGTGGGAAACAATAAACTCTGAGTCAGTCATGGGACTGGTGTGAGATCTAAAAACAGTTACTTTCATTTTAAAGTAAGGTAATTCATAGGACCACGCCATATAACACGGAACGAGTTTTCCCCATATGAATACAGTGCATAAAACTTGCAATGCTATTTAGAAGATGAATCTACCATAAGATCTCGTGACACACACATAATGCAAATGCACATCTGGGCGACGTTTCCTTTAAGATAACCAAAATATGCTTGATATGTGAAAATTCTCTTGTATTATTATTAGTGCATGGTGTAAAAATCGCTTTTACAAATAAATGTATCAATCTTAGCCAGTATAAGTACAATAATATTATACTAACCTCCAACAAGTTTTACGCAGGATCAACAATAGAAAACCATATGTGTAACGACCTGGATTTTTTGATAGTTCAAATCGACAATAAACCACACATGTCGACCCAAATAAATCACCAACGCAGGTAGTTATTGGGAAAAAGAAGAAAGAAGAGGAAACAATCACAGAATCTCACATCGGAAGGACAACATATAATACACAAATAATGATTCAAAAACATTTAAAAACATATACATTCGAGTTACATTTTCCAGTCATCAGAGTTACACTTGTACAACTACATACAGTAATGCAGCAGAAAACATACATGTAATGGATATATTTATACCAAATACTCATCTTCATCCTCCAAGCTGTTGAAATCTTCGTTAACTGCAACATCTGCTGACCCGAGCGTATTGCATAAAAGAAAACACAACAAACACTCACATCAGCACTAAATCCTTCTCATATTAGTCAAATTAAAACAGAAATAACTTGAGTGTCATGGGTGCAGTAACTCAAGAGATGTTACAGGATTTTCCATCTCTCAAGGATCAGTTAAACTAATACATACATAGTATAATACGCTATTATTGTAATGTCTATTCAGTAAAGTAAACATAATGAAAATAGCGTAAGCGGGATTACATTTTTACCCTTACACCGTTTATAATACCGTAGTCTATACAGTACCGTAAACCCACTGTAACCGATAGCATTAGAGGGCACTCCGTAGGTACGATACAAATCAAAATCATATAGGCTCAATAAGGATTAATATGATAAGGCACTCAAGGCAATACCCAGGGTAGGATTCTACCAATCGCACTCCCGGACCGGTGGTAACGCATAGCAGCCACTACCGCCCACCTCAGAACACACTCCCAAATCAAAAGGGCCCTAATCATCATCATAGTCATAGAAATAGTATCGGAGAAGTGCGTCCGATCAGAGGTGCTACCTCAATTAGTCACGGTATAGCTCCTGTTTTAGTCATTTCAATTATGACCCGAAGGTCAAGGTTATTCCATCATCGTTCTCTTTCTTCAAATCCAGTCATCACCTTCAAGTCATCATATTTCGTTCTGGATACGTCGTAATGTTCACAGTTGTTATAGTAGTATCGACACTGACAGAGAGTTTGACACTTATCGACTTCGGCCTCTTTAACAACCAACGTTCACATTTTCCACATTGGTTGGTTCTTTTACATTTCACAAAGGTTCGCTTTATATCCAAAATATCATGTTTTGTTTCGAACCCAATTTATATTCAGAAGAATAAAATTTTCATATCAACATATCATAATCAGACCAAAACCGATTTTATATTCTAAACTAGAATATATTTCATTTCATATCCATACCCTATAATCATATAATATCCAATCGATTTTATATTCAAATAGAATACACTTCTTATCAAAGATCATACATTATTTCGAAATCGGTTTATGTTCGAAATCCCTTCATCTTCAAATAGAGCATATATTTTATATCGACCCATTCATATCATTTAGGAGATCCATTTATATTCAAATAGAATATCAATTACCTTTCCATTCGAAATTGATTAAAACCGATTCATACTCGAATAACTTAATCTCGACTCCATCTCGAACAACGGGTTCAGTCCATCACTTCTCATTCGGAAGAAATTGTAGTCATTTAATATAACTTGAATTTAGGTACTTATAATAAAAGTCTTATATAAAACATATATATATACATAGGAAATAATGATTAAAACCAAAATAAGATCATTTAAATCACCATATAAATATATATAATAGAAGTTTTACTATTTAATTTAAGAAAATAAAATATAAGGAAAATTTTTGTTATAACTAATAGTTTAAAGGTAAAAGTTTTAAACAAATCAATTTTAAGCGAAAGAATAGTTTATTTGGAATCAAATAGTGTAAATATATATATAAAATTATTTAACCATAACCTTCCTTTCTTCCGAACCTTAAGTACTTAGACTCAAACTGCCATCTCTATGGAGTTAAATAATTCAATATCTTATTTTCAAATGCCATTCAACCCCATTTCTTTCAATTTAGAGGAATCAAACCCATATTCATACCAAAATTTACGGTGGTTTCGAATATCCTCAAATGATGTTCATTTCAAAACTAAATCCATGAAAATTATCAATTCCAAATCTTACCATAAAATTTGAAAACTCCAAGGTATATTAAAAATCACACTTTACAAATCTCGATTTGTTTGGATAATTTGCCTTGACAAATTCATTAACATTCAAATTCATGTTTAAAGGGAACATAAAATCTTATCAATATCGACACATTTCCCTTAAGTAAATTCCTCATAAATAGAATTTAAAATCACTTAACCAACTGATGTCCATATATAATTTGCTACCCTATGGCCAAGTGAATTTAATTTAATTTCTCGATATTCAGGGATGGATCTATCATTTCAATCCAAATCAGGGTTACAAATATTTATCATTTCAATATGTGTTCTTAATTGATTTTAAATCGATCAATCCTGGGTTTATTCAATGCCCGTAACATCTAGGTTGAAATGGGATTGATCGCCAAACAACACACACATGCATATACTGAATACTGGAACATAGCAATATCCATTCAGAAATCAAAACAAAGTATCCATCACAACCATTCATCCAATTAATAAGTATAAATCTGTTTCACGGGTCTACAAGGATCTGAATTTCCAACTGGTAATTTAGTTAAATTAAATAACTAATTACCGACCTAAATTTTCAGATTAACATACTCGCATGTCAGTTTTAAGCAACCAATCACCAATCAAACACAACCATGCAATCAAACTCGTTTCACAATTTAATTTAATAAATATGGGAATAATTCAGTTATTGGTAAGTGAGAAAATCACTCATCTACGGGTCTCTAGTGGATTGGATGTCCAGAAGAAGCCCAAAATTTGACGGTCTCCAAACGCAATCAAACCAGCGGCAGAACATCCTTTATTTCTCCACGATCCCAATGCACCCAACCGCGTCCAAATCCGAGTTCATATGTGAAAGTTATTAGCATTTTATTCTCTGAAATTTAAATAATATAAAATTGATTAAATATATTCTCACCAAATCACATGCTGACATGTCATCCTTTCCTTCTTCCCGCTTATTACCGCTCTGCTACAGTAACCGAATCGTGAAAACCCCCATTCGCAGCTCCCCCTTTGACCGCTGATTGCTCACCACTCCGGCCACTAGAAGGCATGAGACAACCGCTGACGTGAAGCGCTCCTCAGGTCGCTCCTCCCCGTGGTACTGGCGTCACCTCCGGTCGACCATTGAACCGCCGCCGTCGAGCTAAACGGACACGTTTTCTGACCTTCCTCGACCAAATTCCGACGATCCACTCAACAATAGACCCTCCGACCACCTCCAATGCGCTCCAGTCGTCGATCTCTTCAATACCCAGGTCGCTGATTCTTCGATTGACCTCTAAATCAAAAACCCCTAATTCGATTTCATGGGTTCCGCGGTTTTCAAGGTTTGACCGCGATTTCTGGCCAAACAAAGCACTGCATGTCAAAACAAATTATACCAGCGGCTTCGTACAATCGAGAGCTTCGTTTTGATATATAATTTGCTATGGTTTGGAGAGATTTGATTTTCAAGTTTGAATTTTATATGAACTAGGTTTATGGAAAATTATTTCTGCCATTAGAGCAAAAAGAAACAGGCAGAGGAAATTATACATATGGTGAGAATGGCCTGATGAAGGGTAAAAGGATTTTATTTATATATATGTATGAGGCCCAGTATTAGAAACAACTAATTATCATATTATACTGACTTCTTTCACATTTTCTCCCGTACAATCAAATGACAAGTCTAATTGTAACGCAAACTGAAATCCTACCATAATTCACCATTTCGGATCCAATAAAACTGATTTCATCGGATTCCGAGACAGTTGCCAAAACAGTTAAGTTTCATGGTAAATTAATTAATTAATAAATTCTATTTTTTCATTAACTGTTTTAATTTAAGTTAAATATTTATAAATTTCCATTTTACTCTAATTATAACTTAGATAAATTCTATAAATCAACCTCACATATTTTAATTCCCAAATTTGATTATTTGTATTTCTAAATAAACTAAAATTAAAAATCTATTTATACTTGATTCATATAATTATCATCATTATAATCAATAAAATTTGATTTTTATCCAATATTATTCCATTTATTTATTTTAAATATAAATTTAAAATATACTGAAAATTATGGGTTGTTACAATATGGGCACGTAGCGGATGATCCGAGTTCAGAATCGTATACTGACCCAAACCATTCACAAATTGGATTTTTCCAACAAATGACCAAGGCTAAAGAACTTCCTTACCGAATGGTCACACCTCTAAAGGGACACCCCGAGAATTAAATCCTTCTCTGCCAACACAAGGCCGTTTGTGCTATCCAAGCCATGCCACACGAGTATGCCATTTCCAGGTCATTACCGGCCTTTTCTGCGGACGACCGAAATTCAGGGCTTCATATCATAGTACTACCTTATCAAATCACATAGCAAACACCTGGGCTCCATACAGTGTTGCTTCAAAAATCTTGAAGGAAATGGTCATTCCCTAAGGGGCGCGACCCCTATAACCTCGCTGCATTTTTTCATGTTTCGGTCATTTCCGAGATGTGAGGCTTGTCGAAGTCTTGTTACACAAAACTATGCTTAACGAAGCCATGCTTTGATCATCAATAGCTCATCACTTAGCCTGTTACATTGTCAATTTACAACATATAATTGGTGTCTATTAATATATAAGCCTCTAAGTACATAAGTCTCAAAAGAGAGTGTTAAGATGAGGGAATAAAATTCTCCACCACCAATTGATATAACAGTAATAGAAACCAATTGGTTATGCCATAAAATACAACGTCAGACACACACCCATTTACAAGTTCGTTCTGGGTCTAAAAGAAATCGAAGGCGCTTTATTCCATGACCCCACCAGGGTGCGAATGCCCTTGCAATCCTAATCACTTGACAATAATCCTCATAATGGGGGATCAGCCCTATGAGACATCAACGACCAATCCAGCCGATGTGAAGATCTCTGGTCTTCAATCACAGTCATCGCCATTCTCCCTTGTTCTTATCACGTCATATAGTTATTTAAAATGGGTTGAAACCCGGTCTTTCTGAATAACTAGCGCATTTTAAAACGTGTGAAGAACATACAGGGATATCATAGATTTCATTCTATTTTGGATTATTCCTTGATTTCAATTACACCTTAAAACAAAGTTTATTACTTAAATCCAAATCCAATTCCTGTCCCCATTCCCATCCACTTAATGGAACATAGAGGAAGACAACATTCCCGCTCTATTGGTTTAAGGAAATTTCTACCTACGATAGAATGTGACTAGTTCCTTACCCCTAGTCCATATCTACATACATTTTGGTAAGATCTAATTACCTTCATTAAACCATTTTCATTTCATCCATTCAAATCTTTACTCAAAGATTTATTTAAAACTCTACTTAGTTTTAAATCTTAAAAATCATTATTCAATGATTACTTAACTTTGGAAGCCAATCTTGTGTTTAATTAGGTTAAAGAATAGACGTTATTCAAGACACCTTTCACGACAACCCAAAATCATACTTTCATTCTTAATGAAATCTTTATGGAAATCATACCAACTCATAATCGATAAAACAATCGTATCGAACTAACACTATAAGAAGAATAATGGCAAAGCGTAAGAACCCGTTACTTCCCCGTAAGGGAAAGAGCGGATACTTTGAGAACAACACATAAAAGAACGCAGACGGAAGAACATTTCATTGTTATTACAACAATTCCATCAGATACAAGAATATACAGAGTATAAATGGATAAATTACATTCAACAAATATCAGAGATTACAATAAATTACGTAGCAGCGGAAAAATATACAAAACACAACTAGAAGTGATACACGGATACAGAGCTTTCCGAGCATCGTTCCGGCTGTAAATCAGGACCCTGTGAATATAAATCTGCAAAACCAAAACTACTAGCTGCCCGTGTCGAAAATAAGGGCACCTAGAGTTTAGGTTAAAACAATAAACTCCAGGTCAGTCATGTGACTGGTGTGAGAACTTAAAACAGTTATTTAAAGCTTTACTTTAAAAGAGAGTAATTCAAGGGACCACGCCGTATAACACGGAACGGGTTTCCTCCCAAGAATACCAGTGCATAGTATAAACAGCGCAATGCTTTTTCGAAAAATGAAGCTATTATAAGACCCAGGTCCCATCACACAATGCAACGCAAGCCGGAGGATAGGGTTTTCCCTTATAATAGCCAAACATGCTTGGTACGTTTAAAAACAAATCATTTGATACTATAATAAGTGTATAGTGTCAAAATAATTTCAATCATAAATATCAATCATAGACGGCATAGCATCCCATGCTACTATGTCGCCATACAAGGCTCTACAAATAAAACCGAAATATCTCGTATTGGAAATTGGATTTCCGTCATGAGTCGAGGCAAGGGGCAAGCTCCTCTCTGATTCGAGACACTCTAGCAAATGATCAGGATTACGCACACTGGGTAACCCTTGGATCGGCTGGACCGATCCGCTCTTACGTTTGAGGATTGGCAATTCTTAAACACACGTTTCCCGGTCCTTACAGACCTATAATCGAGGCGCTTCATTCCAACAACCACAAAGGTGAAAAGTATATAAATGTCAGGGCTGGTAAGTCACTGACACCACCAAAGCTAGAAAGAAACGTCGTGTTCTCCCAATGGTCCGTATCCCATTTTTAACTCATACCGAGGTGTGAGGCTCGCGAATCCTCGCTATACATAAAGCTATGCCACGTAGGCCGTGCTTTGATCATCAACCACAAGACTTTTCTTTTCAACAGAAGCCTTGATCCATGCAACTCAACGTGCCACACATGCAATTCATGCCATGCGATTGATATCTATCGATATATAACCTCTAAGCTCGTACGTCTCAGAGAAGGGCGTTAAGCAAGAGAATAAATTCTCCGCCGCCAAACAGATATATATTTAACAGAAATCAATCAACACAGAATAAAATCCAATGTCAGACACACAATCCTTTTACAAGTTCGTTCTGGGTCTGAACGAAACCGGAGGCACTTTCCTCGCATATCCATCGATCTCCAGGTACGTCTGGACAACCACCAACTGATTCCCTCATCTTGGGTGTACATCCCAATCAAGATCATCATTAATCACCCAGACGATGTGAAGACTTCCGGTCTTCAACCACTGTCTTCATCTTCGACTTATCGTCGAATCGGTTATTCAGAATGGGTATAAACCCGGCCTTTCCGAACAACCCATGTATATTAAAAACAAATGTTACACAAACACAACATACGCCCCATTCCAATTCATTAGTCACTAACCGTAAATCAGTAAGAGAGCAATTCCCCAAATATTAACCCCGAAGGCCGAAACCAACATCAGATCAATACACAGGAAACCATTCTTCTTAACTAACCTACAGCTAGTTTCTAAATCTCAATTCTTAGGGAAAGGTTCCCATTAATTTTATCCAAGATAAATTCTTTAAAATTTATTCTTTAATCTTCGATTGGATGTCGTATCAAACCAAATTATTGTTTTTCCAAACTAGTCGAGATTAGTTAACCACACCGAAGTAATAGTTTATTTTATTTCCCAATCCTAACCTATTCATCCCATGGAGAAAAACTGGTAATACTCCATATTTAACACCACAGTGTTGTCGGTAAAATTAATTACCATTTCGCGTTCAAATCTAATTAAAGATTAAACTATCGCTTTGGAGCAAAACTGGTGATACTCCATTATCGCTCATTTTCCAAATTTGATAATTTAGATTATCAATTCACATTTCAGTCTAAATGCAGATTCATTAAAACTCCTTTTACTGGGTTAAAGAACTAATGTCCTTTAAAACACAGTTCACGACAAACCCAAATCACATTCTATTTATTATCGGGTTAAAGAACTAGTGTTATTTAAAACACCCTTCACGATAAACCCACTAATCAATTCTATTTAAAACCCATTTCAAATCCAATTTATTTATTTAAAAATCAATGGGTTTTAATTTTAGTTCAAAACTAGTTCATTTCGATAAAAATCTATTTTTATCTTTTCAAACATGGATTTTTTCATCCCAATTTTTCCCAAATCATTTCTTATGATTTTACACAAATTATTACTATTTTTAATAATTTTATCAAGGTCCGTACAGTCGATTTCCATCAACGACCATCGAACTGCACTTACAACGACCTTTTCTGAATTTGATTTGGGCGTATCTCCAAATCCAACCGTTAGATTTCAAATTTCTAATATTCGTTAGAAAGCTCTTTTCGATACGAACCCAACGGTTCCGGTTTTAGGAGAATCCGATGGTCGGATCTCCCACAATGTCCGTTCGAAGTCAATGATCGAAATTTACGAACTACCGCGGCGCGACGCATTCTATTCTGACCATTATATAATATATATAATATATATTTCGTCGATTCCTATTTGAAACAAATTTTATAAATAGTTTTAAATTCGTTTCAAAAACATTTCAACTTCAAATTTCAATTCAATTCGAATTCATTTCAAATTCGTTTTCTATTCAACTCAAATTCAATTCGTTTTCTATTCAATTCAAATCAAATTCGTTTTCTATTCAATTCAAATTCAATTCGTTTTCTATTCAATTCAATTCAAATTCGTTTTCTATTCAACTCAATTCAAATTTGTTTTCTATTCAATTCAAATTCAATTCGTTTTCTATTAAATTCAATTCAAATTCGTTTTCTATTCAATTCAATTCAAATTCGTTTTCTATTCAATTCAAATCCAATTCATTTTCTATTCAATTCAATTCAAATTCATTTTCTATTCAATTCAATTCAAATTCGTTTTCTATTCAATTCAATTCAAATTCATTTTCTATTCAATTCAATTCAAATTCGTTTTCTATTCAATTCAAATTCAATTCGTTTTCTATTCAATTCAATTCAAATTCATTTTCTATTTAATTCATTTTCTATTCAATTCAATTCGAATTCGTTTTCTATTCAATTCAATTCGAATTCGTTTTCTATTCAATTCAAATTCAATATAATTGATAAAATTATCATTCGCGTCAAAATAGCGCATCTCTAATCAACACGGCTTTATATATTTCAATAATTTCGTTATTCTATTCAACAAATGAATATTTATCCTATTCAATACATGAATCTATATTTTTGTCAACACATGACTAATCTCAACGAATGAGTACTGTCCACGTGTGACTATTTTTGTTATTTAATATATTTTATAAAAATCATGGTATCTTTCGTTTGATTTCAAATCAGACTCCAACCGTAAATTAGTAAGAGAACGATTCCCTAAATATTAACCCCGAAGGCCGAAACCAACATCAGATCAATATCCAGGAGACCACTCATCTTATCTATTTTTCAGTTAGTTTCTAATTTTATATATGATGAAGATGTAAATTTTATTATTAAAATATTTCGTTCAACACATGACTAATCTCAACGGATGAGTACTGTCAACACATGAACCTTTATTTTATATTATTCTTTATTTTCTAAATTGGAATGAGGCCCAATCAATTACCATATAATGTTAATTATATGGATTCCATACAACACATGTATATAATAGCAACGATAAATAATCAACCATCATCCAAAGTGCACTACACTGTATAAGCATCAAATATAGATATCTAACGCTTATAACAGCCTGTCAATCAATCGATCGACATACAACTAATTATTGGGATTAGTGTATGCCGTATTTTATCCCAATACCCGTGTGGGGTTTCCAACAATCAAACACATATTTTATTTGTGCAGTTGGGCGATGTGTAAAATTTATCGTCCCAATCAATGTCATTCAAATAGGTGTACATAAACAAACCGTCCGGTTTGTAAATGAATATTTGTTTATTCACATTCACGTTAAAAATTATATTTTTAACGACTAAATTATTTTATTCAACCTACGAATATATTTTATTATCTATTTCACATCAACATCATAAACAATTTCCACAACACATCAATCAAACAAACAAGCCATCCATGGTTTGTGGATGACGGGTGTCAGGTGCTACTAAACACCGTCTGCATCCTAGTATATATAACTAGAAAAAGAAAATTTAAAAGGTGAGAAGTTCTCACAGATAGCTAATCCAATACCATGACTCTTCTTATGTAGGAAATCTTCGCCGTTCTCGCCTTTTGTCACTTTCGTTGCCGGTAGCCACTACATATATAAAAATCACATTTTTATATTATTGCCATGTATATAAAAATCACATTTTTATACCGCTATTCAATATATAAAAATTGAATTTTTTTCCTTCGCTATTCAATACATAAAAATCGAATTTTTTTTCTTCGCTATTCAATATATAAAAATCGAATTTTTACTTCGCTATTCAATATATAAAAATCGAATTTTTACTTCGCTATTCAATAAATAAAAATCGAACTTTTACTTCGCTATTCAATATATAAAAATCGAATTTTCCAATATGAAGATTTCACCTTTTCAAATATAAAGATTTTGCCTTTTCAAATATAAAGATTTCGCCTTTTCATTTATAAAGATTTCGCCTTTTGTTTATATAAAAATCAAACCCTCACTATATTCAAAATCAAATTTTTAATATATTCAAAATCAAATCTTTACTATATTCAAAATCGAATCTTTACCATATTCAAGATTGAATATTTATATTATTAAAATATAAACTTTCCTAACACAAAAATATAGACTTTCTTATTATATAAAAATCTAACTTTTAAATAAATAAAAATCCTATCTTTGATGATTAAAAATTCTAACTTTGATGAATAAAAAAAACAGAAATAAAATTCATTTCTATCATACATAAAATTCAGTTTTACTATAATAATAGATAAATAAAAAAAATAGGAACTTACATTGGTTTTATTTCTTTTTAGAAGAGGGGAAGGGGTTTCAGCGCGTCGTAGGGGGTCGGGGGTTTCACTGCCTCGCAGAAGGAAGAAGAAGGAAGAGAGGGGGCAGAGTCAGATTGGGTCAGAGGAGGAGGAAAGGGATGGAGGAGACGCGGAAGGGAGGGGGTGTGGGTCCAGAGGGAGGCGGCGGTTTCAATTGGGGCTAGAGAAGGAGGAGGAGACGGGATCGGAGCAGATGGGGGCTTGGCTGGGGGAGCGGCGGCGGTGGTGATCGCCAGGGGAGGGCGACGAAGGGGGAGGATCGATTTGGATCGACTTCGGTTTTTTTTTCTTTTAACTTTCTGAATGAGGATAAAACAAAGAACGGGGGGGGGGGGGGTGTTATATGAAAAAATATATATATATTTATTTAATTAATTTCAAAAAGCAACTTTTATTTTCGACCTCGAAACGAGACCCACCGCTTGTCGTCCATTGCTAATTACCCCCATTCCGAACACAATGGGATATTTATCGTAAGCTGATTCGATCGTTTCGATCAGTTTTCGTTAAAATCAACATATAACTCTATATATTGAATTTGAACGCGCATTTAAATTTACTGGGGTCACATACGAACTCGAAAAGTTTCAGAAAAATATTTTCTAGCTTCGTATTGACGATACGGTCCTAACAAAACTAGTTTCGTCGAATTCCGAGACCGTTGGAAAAATGGCCATTTTCCAGTCGATTTAAATCAGCTGAAACTGGTCAAACACGTTTTCCTTTGCCACGCTCACATATTGATTCGAAAAATTATGAAATTTGGAATATAGCAATAATTTAACATCGCGGATCCATCAAAAGTGGTTTCGTCGAAATCCGAGGTCGTTTGCAAAATTTCCATTTTTAAGGGCTTGAATTCCATAGTGACTTTTCAGAATTTTCAACTGGACATATTTTTGATTCCCACTACGAAATTTTGATTTTTCGGATTCATTGGAAAGATATTCTCAATTAGATCCTATTATTTTTGGTTTCGTTAAAATCCGGTTTATTTTGCACCCGGTACGTTCTATTGAAGTTTGAAATCGAATTATCGAACTACCGCGCCATTTTCCATTCCTTTTATAATTATATATAATTTTTTATATTCTAACGACGGCGTATATAATATATACGTTATATTCCTATTCAAAATAAATTTTTCGTCGATATTATTTAAAATAATTCATTTTAAATTATCAAAATTCGCTAAAATTGCCAAAATAAAAATTTTAAACTGGCT
>JASFAX010002041.1:0-47679 GCA_030737875.1 Allium sativum
TATTATAGCCAGACTACCTACGAGCCTAGGCATACCATTGAAATATGCGAATGCGTGTAATTGGAAATGAGTGGAAAATGTTAAAATTAGGGCATAACTTGTATTGGAAAATTTGGGCATAACTTAAATTAAATACATGAATATGGATTTGGGGCATAAATCAAATTGTGATTTATATCTTAATTTGGGGCATAAGGTACATGATGAACTTAATTTGGAAAAAGGGGGATGAAAACCTATAGTGAAATAGGGATAATTGTTAAATAGTGAAAATGCCTTGATTTACAGTAATTAGAAACTATAACCGTGCTTAGACACGAGATCAGATTACACTTGCGGTAGAAGTCTACCCGGACCCACCCTCCATATCCAGCGACTACAAGTGTTGAATCTAATTTGAGGGGTCTAAGTGCACAAACACATAACATGCTAAGACACGAGGTTAAGTTCGACTTGTGTAAGAAGTCTTCCCGGACCCGCCCGACTTATCCAGCATTCATAAGTTGTAGGCTTAATATGGGAGGTCTACCGCATTATAACCATAAATGAATACATGGTAATGAACTTGAATGCTTAACCTATTTGAATCCATAGGGATTACATGAACATGTTAACTTGAGTAGGGGTTAAGTAAACTTGTTTGAAATAGTTGATGGGTTAAGTATATCTTGAGATGGTAGGTAATATTTATATATAAGCCCACAAACTTAACCTGTGAGGTTATGCAATCTTTTTACACTAGTATGACATAACCTATGGAAATTCTAGTAGTGGGGATGAAAGCCTAGGGGGAAGCTTATATCATATAGTGTATAGGACCTATCTCAGTCAGTAACTCATATATAGGTATCAAACGAGTACTCCGAACTAGGTCGGAGTCGGGGCACGCTTACTGGGCTGATTGTAAGAGATCCAAAAGAGGGGATGGTGTGGGCGGCACATTCCGACGGTTTCATGTGCATGCATGGGTCCGAACAAGAGGCGGCTAAGACACCGTGACATCGGTAGATATGGTTGTGCACATCCTGAATACGATGGGTTGCTACTTTTGGGGTGATACATCATATTGTGGAGCTAGCACAGAGTATCTACGGAGTAGGAGCCGATCGGTTGGGGTAGTAATTAGGGTACATCTAGTCTCTGGTATGTTTTAGGGCCTGTTATTATCCTTAGGGCATACTTCGGTATGTTCAGTTGGGTTTCCAGTTAAACTATGTAGGGTTAAACCTCTCACTAGAAGTATGCCTAAGTCTACCATCTTGTACTTATTGGGGATCATTTTGTTCTAGTGATACTAATATTAGTGCAAAGAAAGAAAAGTATTAGAGGAGCCCTATACATATATGTTATGTTCAGTTTATCTTGTTTACCTTGCCATACCTGCCTCATATGTTGTTATCAATCTCTCTAGTTTATATGTTTGTCATTATGCTTTTACTTATTCATATACTAAAAGTAACTAGACTCGCTAGACTTTATGTCTGACCCATTTTGTTTCCTCTTTTTTCTCTTCTGTTTACCCCCTCCCAAGGTTCTCAGGGAGGGAATACTCAAGCTTGACCAGGAATCTGTTTTCGTTCTGCTTGAAGCTGCTTAGATGTACTACTTGATTTCATATCTTCTTTAATATGGCTATGCTTTTAGGAATTATGTTGTTTTCATGTTTATTGTACTCTGATGATTTTAGTGCAAGACAGAAGTTTTAAGTTGATGTATTGGGTATTATATATTTCAGACTCATGATGTAACCATGTTTTGAACCACGATGTTTTCAGCTTAATAAAGTTTTAAATTCCGCTGCTATTTGATATCTTCCTTGTAATTTTTCTGTTTCTATTTATCTATAACGCTTCATGAAACTTAATTCATTCTCTTAAAGAGTGACATTAT
Organism: Allium sativum; assembly: GCA_030737875.1. NCBI lineage: Eukaryota > Viridiplantae > Streptophyta > Magnoliopsida > Asparagales > Amaryllidaceae > Allium > Allium sativum. The sequence goes on from JASFAX010002041.1 coordinate 1,891, forward strand.
TGGATGTGGGGTGTCACATAGAGCATGAGTTGCAAGCGCTCTACTAGATGCACTACAAGAAAATCAATCTCTAATAGCATTCATATACAACATTTCTGCCTTTCCTCGTTCCAGCACAATCCATGCTAATTTATTGAATGTTATGAACAGACAGTTCCGTATTTTCCAACGCTATTCAACAAATAAAAAGGAGGGAAATGAAAATTTTGTGCGGGAAACCATTTTCACTCTATTAGCAACTTTCTCTTGTTAGCTTCTTCCCCCTTCCACTGTTTTCACTCATCACTTTTGTGAAGCCAATCCAATCGCTCACTTCATCAACATTCGCGCAACCACTCGCCAAACCCTAGCCATTGTCGATCCTAATCCTATGCCAACATCGATCCCAATCCATCTTTGGTGTCGATCAATCCAGTTGCCCATGTTATCTATGCAGCCACTCACTGAAAGCCTAACTATTGTCGGTCCTAGTATTATGCTAACGTCGATCCCAAAAAATATTATCTCCTACAAATGGCTATCCATAGGAACCACATATTCAGTCGTTTTATTGTGGGCGCTCAACTTAGTTTAGTCTCAGCCATCAAAATCGTCATCGTCGCCTCACCTGGTGTCAGTCAACTATCGTCGACCGTTCTCGATTCTGGTGATTTCAATTTTGATTTGTCTACTTGCCTTAATTCCTAAATTATATCAGTTTATGTTCATCAGTCCATGGAGTATAGACTGTGTTCTAATTGAATAACAATTTTTATAAATTTGTTATTTTCTATTATGATTAACAAATCTGAAACAATTGATTGTTAAAATAACCCTCTTCTTTTATATGTTAGTTTACTATCTTTTTTAAATGCTAGTTCACTGTCCTTTTAATGTTTATCTATAAATCCTAAGCTATCCGACTATAAAGTATAAAATGTTGTATGGAAAATATGGGCTTCATCAATATTCCTTGTTCGAATAGGTACTGTTAACTTAGTTGTTGTACAAGCTCTTCTGAAAATTTGGTTCTTTTTTTAATGAAAACTGGGTGGGAATGCGTTGTTGAAATTATTTAGTTTTGCTTAGTTTCAAATATTTTCATACATGTGTGTTATTATTCATACAAGTTGTAACTAGCTTGTAAGTATTTCTATAAATATTGCATCTTGATAACATCCTTATCAATGTCGATTCTAGTTTATAGATAAATATATAGGTCAATATTGTATTATCTTCAGGCCTATCATGGTCTGACAATTTTAGGGTCAATAAAGAAACTTCTACCTGATGTTAGTACCTAATTGTGTATAATTTTGTTAAAGTTTTTTCAATCTTACCAACCCATCCTAAAATTAAGGTAGGCATAATATCTTATATTATTTATGAAGAATCCATGCATGAAGAAAATGTGTGTTGTGTACAACTTGGACTATGTGCATATGAATTCAAAAGGGGTGGTTGGTGGAAATAGACAATGATGTAAGAGATGATGTCAATGAAGATGCATGCATTGCCTATATATATGAAGCTTTATGTGAACTAATATGTACACCAAAGTGAAAAAAAAGTAGCTAGATAAAAGAAAGGAAGAGAGCTGAAGCTCTAGAGTGATAGAGAGAAAAATATTGTAGCTTATTTGTGAGCAAAACAAGTAGTAGTTTTTTTATTTGTATGAAATAAAGGAGAGAGTTTTTGTGTTTGATTCATAAAAACATTAGTGTTTGCTGCACGGTTCATGTATGTTTCCAACAAGTGGTATCAGAGCAAAGGTTCCGTTCAAGGCAGATATGATGCAACAAAAAACCCCAAAGTTGACAGATTACGGGAACTTGAGTATCCAAATGAAGGTGTTACTCGGTTCTTACGATAATTGGGATATTGTTGAAAAAGGATACATCGAACCCGCAAATGCAACTGCTGGAGCACGTTTAACCAATGCCGAGAAGACGACGTTGAAAGAATCCCGGAAAAAAGACAAGAAAGCTTTGTTCAAGATTTTTCAAAGGGTTGACGAATCGACCTTCGAAAAAATATCGGAAGCAAAAACATCAAAAAAATGCGTGGGAGATTCTGCAGAAATCATGCCAAGGAGCTGAGAAAGTAAAAAAGGTATGACTTCAGTTACTATGTGGCAAGTTCGAAAATATAAAAATGAAAAGCCCCGAAAGCATTGATGAATATGTTACGCGTTTAAAAACGGTGACAAATGAAATGAAAAGAAACGGCGAAAGTCTTGAAAGTGTTCGAGTGATGGAAAAGCTTCTACATTCGTTAATAAGAAAATTTTATTATGTTGTAACATCAATCGAAGAGTCGAAAGATTTGTCCACAATCTCGACTAACGAGCTTGTTGGTTCACTTCAAGCATATTAGCAACGGATGAACCAGTACGATGATATAGATCATTTAGAGAAAGCTTTGCAAAGTAAGGTGTCCATAAGTGACAATTCAAACAGTAGCAGCTATGCTCGTGGAAGAGGTGGCCATAGAGGTGGCTACCGAGGAGGACGTGGACGTGGAAGGCCACCATTTAACAGAGGTCAAAATAATGAAGGCTATCAGCAATCTGGTCGCGGTCAAAATTTCAAAGGCCAAGGAAGAGGCATATTTCAACAACGAGGTTACAGGTCTCATTTATAATGTTACAACTGCAATAAATATGGTCACTTCAGTTACGAGTGTAGATCTCCAACAGTAGAAAAAAGAAGTCATTTTGCTGCAGCGAAAGAAGACAAAGATGTAGGAACTGCTATGTTCCTCACTTACAAAGTAGAAGAAGAAGGCAAGAAGAATGTTTGGTATCTTGATTCAGGAGCTAGCAATCATATGACTAGCCACAAAGATTTATTTACGGAGATAGACGACACCATCAAAGGAGAAGTAACGTTCGGTGATTCTTCAAAGATTCTAGTCAAAGGTACAATTACGATTGTGTCAAAGAATGGTGAGAAAAAATACATAAATGATGTTTATTATATTCCTACTTTGAAAACCAATATCATCAGTCTTGGTCAACTAGTGGAGAAAGGATATAATATATAGATGCAGGACAATTCTCTCATTATCAGAAATCAAGTTCAAGAGTTGACTGCCAATGTGGAGATGTCAAAGAACCATCTATTCACACTTGATATGCAGACGAAAGTGCAAAAATGCTTGAAGTCGGTCGTTAAAAATGATTTATGGTTATGGCATCTGAGATCTGGTCATCTTGGATTTAGTGGCTTGAAATTATTGTCAAAGACAAAGATGGTGGATGGTTTGCCAGAAATCAACGAACCAAATCAACTATGTGATGCTTGCATCATAGGGAAGCAACACAGATAAAGTTTTCCTGTTGGAAAATCAGGGAGAGCTAGGAGGCCACTAGAGATTTTTCACACTGACATAGCTGGTCCATTTGATATTACATCACTTGGCGGGAGCAGGTATTAACTAACATTTATTGACGACTTTAGCAGAAAAGTTGGGTATATGTTCTGAAAGAAAAAGCGGAGGCTCTTGATAAATTCAAGGAGTTCAAAGTAGTGGCATAAAAGCAAAGTGGAAATTATGTGAAGATACTCAGATCAGACAGAGGAGGCGAGTATACTTCAAACTTGTTTAGACAATTTTGCAGGACACATGAAATCAATCACCAGTTGACAACAACATATACTCCACAACAAAATGGCGTTGCTGAAAGAAAGAATCGCACTATTCTTGACATGGCAAAAAGTATGGTGAAGGAAAAGCACATGCCAAGAAGTTTTCGGGATGAAGCTGTATTATGCGTTGTTTATTTGCTAAATCGCTGTCCAACAAAAAAGTGTATGAAACAGAACTCCCAATGAAGCATGGAGTGGTAGTAAACCATCAATTGGACATCTCCGAATTTTTGGATGTATTGCATATGCACATATTCCCGATCAGAAAAGAAAGAAGCTGGATGACAAAGGAGAGAAATTTATTTTTACCGGATATGACAAAAGAAGCAAGGCCTACAGAGTTTATAATCCACTTACAAAGAAATTAATAATTTCTCGAGATGTTGAATTTGAAGAATCAGATTACTGGAGATGGAGCGCGGAATAAAGAAAAGTTACAGGTCTATTCTTTAATGATGATGATAATGACGATGATGACTCTAATATACATACAACAACAACAACAAAGCCATATATCCCAAACAAGTTGGGGTTGGCTAAATATGGAACCCAAAATTAAAATAAAATAAAATTAATAATGACGATAATCATATATATAAATACAAAGGGTTTAAAATAACCAATCAAATAAAAAGACGTCCGATAAAGGTTTTTTTTAATAATAATAAGTAAAAATGTTCAATAAAAGCGAAATAAAATCTAAAATAGTAAATAAAAAGTAAAAAGGTTCAGTAAATGTGGAAAAAAAACACTATGGTTCTGGTACATGGATTGCCAATTTCCATGCACTCCTATCAACTACCAGCTCTTCCGATAAACTCCAGTTACTTAAATCTCCCTTTATTATCTCCTCCCATGTCATTTTAGGTCGACCTCTACCTCTCTTTGGGCCTTCGGCGCGACCTAGAATTCCAACGCATACAGGTGCATCGTATGGTCTACGTTGGATATGTCCAAACCATCTCAAGCGGTATTGAACTAACTTCTCCTCAATAGGTGCAACTCCAAGTTTTTCCCGAATATCCTCATTTCTAATCCGATCTCGTCTGGTATGCCCACAGCTCCAACGCAGCATTCGCATCTCTGCTATACTTATCTTCTGGACGTGTTGCCTCTTAGTAGGCCAACATTCTGCACCATATAACATTGCAGGTCTGATTGCTGTCCTATAGAACTTTCCTTTAAGCTTCTGAGGAATCTTCCGATCACAGAGAATGCCAGATGCTAGTCGCCATTTCACCCATCCTGCTTGAATTCTAAAACTAACATCCTTATCAATCTCTGCATCAAACTGCAACATAGATCCTAAGTATCGAAACGATTCCTTCTTGGGTACTACTCTACCGGCCAGGGTAACATCTTCGTCATCTGACCTGACACTGCTAAACTCATACTTCATATACTCTGTTTTAGTTCTGCTAAGCCTGAAACACTTTGATTCCAAGGTCTCCCTCCACAACTCCAGTTGTCGATTAACCCCTATTCTACTTTCATCAATCAGCACAACATCATCGGCAAAGAGCATACACCAGGGAAACTCCCTTTGTATAGATGACTCTGATATACATGGTGATGGAAATTATGACCAGACTCTTCCAGAAAGCCCTAATCAACAAACTCCTGCTTCAGTGCTATCAAGTCCAAGTAGCAGCAACAGTTCATAGGGAGTACTAAGAAGAATGCAGAGTCTGAATAATATCTATGAGGCAACAAGTCTGGTACAAAACAACATTTGATTATTCATTATTTTGTTTAATGGCTGAATGTGATCTGGTGGCATTTGAGGAAGCTAGTGGAGAAAGCAAATGGAATAAAGCCATGGATGAAGAAATTGGTGCAATAAAGAAGAATGACACTAAGGAGCTCACATATCTTCCAAAAGGATACAAAGCAATTGGTGTCAAATGGGTCTACAAGACAAAGACCAATCAAGATGGAGAAGTGGAAAAGTATAAGGCAAGGCTAGTGGCTAAAAGCTACAAACAGAGATATGGAATTGATTATGATGAGGTATTTGCTCCAGTTGCAAGAGTTGATAACATAAGATTCCTAACAACACTTGCAGCACAGAATCAGTGGAAGATTTATCAGATGGATGTAAAGTCAACATTCTTGAATGGCTATCTCGAAGAAGAAGTCTACATTGAGCAACCTCCTGGATATATTTAGAAAGGCCAGGAAAACAAAGTCTACAAACTGAAGAAAGCTTTATATGGTTTGAAGCAAGCTCTGCGAGCATGGAACATAAGGGTTGATGAATACTTTCAGAAAAATGGTTTTGTCAAGAGTCCATACGAGCATGCACTCTACTCAAAACAAATTTAGGGGGAGATATTATGATTGTATGCTTGTACGTGGATGGCATGATCTTCACTAGGAACAACGTTGGTATGTTTGATGATTTTAAGAAAGTTATGACTAACGAATTTGAGACGACAGATATTGGTAAAATGTTGTACTTTCTTGGAGTCAAAGTCAGACAAAACAAAGATGAAATTTTTATGTCACAGAAAAAATACGCAGAGCAGATTTTAAACAAATTCAGAATGGAAAAATGCAAACCGGTTAGCACACCAGCAAATGCAAGCATAAAGCTGAGAATTGATTCAACCAGAGAGTTAGTAAATCCGATGTTGTTCAAAAGTTTAGTTGGAAGTTTAAGATATCTAATTTTCACTCGTCCCGATATTATGTACGCGGTTGGATTGGTTAGTAGGTACATGGAGAAGCCAAAGCAAGATCATTTCATGGAAGCTAAAAGAATTTTGCGCTATGTAAAAAGTACACTTGATCATGGGCTATTTTACACCTATTCACAAAATTCAAAATTGGTTGGCTACTCAGATAGTGATTATGGCGGTGATTTGGATGACGGGAAAAGCACTTCAGGATATGCTTTTCATATTGGTTCAACAATATTTTCGTGGTCATCAAAGAAGTAATAGAATGTTGCTCTCTCAACATGTGAAGCGGAATATGTTGCAGCTACAGCAACAACATGTCAAGCTATTCGGCTACGCTACATATTGGGCGAGCTAAATCTTGCAAAGAATGATCCAGTTACTATTTACGTGGATAATAAATCCGCTATTTCTCTAGCAAAGAATCCAGTGTCACATAGTCGAAGCAAGCACATCAACATAAAATATCATTTTATTTAAGAACAGGCGAACGATAAAATTATGGAGCTAGTACATTGCATGACCGAAGAAAATTTAGCAAATATCTTTACGAAGCCATTGAAATTGGAGACATTTCATAAAATGAAAAAGAAGCTCGGAATGATAAGTGGAGTTTGAGGGGAAGTGTTAAAGTTTTTTTTCAAACTCACCAATCCATCCTAAAATTAAGGTAGGCATAATATCTTATATTATTTATGAAGAATCCATGCATAAAGAAAATGTGTGTGGTGTACAACTTGAACAAAGTGCATATGAATTCAAAAGGGGTGGTTGGTGGAAATAGACAATGATGTAAGGGATGATGTCAATGAAGATGCATGCATTGCCTATATATATGAAGCTTTATGTGAACTAATATGTACACCAAAGTGAAAAACAAAGCAACTAGATAAAAGAAAGGAAGAGAGCTGAAGCTCTAGAGTGATAGAGAGAAAAATATTGTAGCTTATTTGTGAGCAAAGCAAGTAGTAGTTTTTGTATTTGTATGAAATAAAAGAGAGAGTTTGTGTGTTTGATTCATAAAAACATTAGTGTTTGTTACACGGTTCATAGACGTTTCCAACAAATCTGCATGAAGTTGCATTAGAATTGGCTGTTAAAGGCAGATGAAATTATGTTAGCTACTTAACATATTATTTGATAACTTGTTAACAAGTTATTGTTAAAATAATTATCTTATATTATTCGAAGTTTATGATTTTATTTATATTGATACTATACATTTATATTTTTTCCTACTTATTTTCAGAATTTATATATAGGTTTATGACTGGTTTTGTTAAATTTTACGAAAATGATCAATTTTTTTACATTTTCACTGTACTTTTAACTCTCATTTTTTTAAGGAGCCCAATCTTGTCTTCTTTAATAAACAAAAGAGTCGCTAAAGAAAACAAACTTCATCTGTTTAACTGTGTACATTCAACAAAGTATATGCCTATCATTTACTACCCTTAACAATCAGAAAACTTGTTCAATTAGTAAACACCATTAAAGAATATTAAACCATGATTTTTACCTTCCTTCTCATACACAGTACATCTGTTTTCCACTGGAGTACCAATATCTAAGCTTTTAGCATGCGTTTTAAGTTGCTCAACTTTTTCTGTACATCAATCTAAATTGCATCTATGCTCGCCTCAACATTGTTCAGCTGAGCCGCTATTGCTTCCTCAACTAGTTGTATTAACTTCATATGTGATACTTTCTGACGATCACTTGAAACTTTTAATTCTTTGTTGTGAACTTCAGTCTCATCTAGCATGGTTTTACAGTTTGATAGATACTGGTTGACCTTTTCTCCCAGCTTTTCATGAAGTTTGAGCATCTCTTGCTCCTCTTGAAATTTTGATTCTAAGTGCTTTCTCCTGCCCTTGCTAGTAGTCGTGAATTCTCCCATGTCATCTAACATCTGAGACCGAAAAAACTGCAGTTGCTGCTTAATATTGTCTGCTGTAGCTGACATTATTTTCAAACTTTTTATCCGTCTTGGACTTCATTCTTCTTTTGTATCTTCCCAATGCAAGTGTTAACTGGGCAAAACGTCTCCCCAAGCAACCTTCTGGGACATGTTTCAGACCTTTATGCAAGCCAACTATGCCCTCACTTTCAGTCGAAGAAGTTGGCAAAGTTGGATGATTTATCATTGTTCTTGATTTCACATTACTTAACCTTCGAGCCTTTATGGCTTTTGGCAAGAAGATTGGAGAGTTCTCGTGGCTTTTCCCATGGCTAGGAAACTATTTACTAGCAAGAGCAAAATCTGAAGGAAGTATGCTTTTGTCCACTGAGATCATCATCTTAGCTTTCACTGTCTTCTTTTACTTCTTCCATTTATTAGCAGTCGTGAATCCTAATGCGACACTGCCATTTACAGAATAAAAATAGATCAGGGCACTGCACTTTTAACTCTGTTATTTTTATTAAATTAGATTTGTAAAATTTAAGTATTTAATGTTTATGGCAATATTTATATTGAACTGTAACTTTATTTGTTGGTTTTTGGCTGCTTCTTTAATTTTTTTGTATGGTTTTGCAAAATGATAAACAAGTTTTGTTTAGTTATTAATATTTCAAATTTTATTCGATAAAATTTATATATTTTATTTAGTTGAAAATTGGCATAAGGACAAACAAGTGAAGAGCGATTCTAGTTCATGCCTGACCCTTGACATAAATGAACAAACAAAAATGATGTTGTTGGGTCACTGTCCTTTAGAAGTTGCAAATCGCCAGCCAAGAAAAGAGAACTCTTGCTACATTACAAGTTGCTTACAATGTTACATGTATGCAATAACTATAAGCAATCAAAGGTATCTTAAAAGAGCATACGGGGATCTTTAAGTGTATACCATGATATTCTAATTAACAAGAAATTTGATAGGACCATCGGCTGAACAAGTTCTTGTTTAAACGGGTATTGCCTGGTTCTCAGGTTTGTTAAATAGATTATAATTTGTTCAGTGGACGCTTTACCATAAACAACGAGAAAATAATCCTATTTAAATTCACTTTTTATTTATGTTCTATTGTATAAATGTATTGCTGATGTATCACAAGTTGGCGACAAAAAAATTATTTTACAGCAAAGATTAATTTCCCTGCCCTTTGTATAAAAGATGATGCTAGTGCTATTATTCTGCAAGGCGAAAACATGGATAGGTTATATGGTTTGTAACATAGGGAACATGAGTTGGTTCTTTTATTTCATTTTTGTGTTGTTTAGTTATTTTTGTTTCTATGCAGTCAATTTTTCTAAACAAAAGATGTCTGCCAGCTCCTTCATCATGCTTTTGACTAGATCGAGATGTTGATTACGTATATGATTATGATCATGATAATGTTGATGACAAAAACAATGAAGATGACGACAATAATTATCGTGAGATTCAATGTTCAACCCGGATATCCAATCTGGTATGTATCCTCATTACTTATCTATGTCTTCCTTATTTACGTGCGTGTGTAGTACCATGATTATGTATAATAAATAAAATTTGAAATATACTTACAAAGAAAGAATCATTAGATAATTACTAAATTAGCATTTAATATAATTTTCTGCCATGTTTTGTATGCATTGTCGGAAACATGGTCCATGCTTAAGAAACGATGAAGGAAATGAATTAAGGATACATACAATACACAAAATAATGAAACAAAACTGTAATAAAAAACTATTTAATAGGTACTTATTTACAAAATACAATAGGTTTTATATGTTTGACTTGGTTTACATCATCTGAAATCATTAATAGTTTGTATGTCATTCTCATATATTTAATAAAAAACAAAGTATATTACTAAAAAGGCTATAATCTGAAATCTATAATATAAATATTTATCTGTGATAAATGGCATCATATGATAAATGGATTATATTTATCTCTGATAAATGGGAACAGATTTCAAGGTCTGTAAACCCAGCCCCTCAGTAAAGCTATTACACAGTTTTATATGATATGCATATTATGTATTATATATGGCATTTAAAGCTTATGATCAAAGTATAGTTGGTGTGTTGTGTAGATACAACAATTAATGGCTTTTGTTGGTGATTTTGGCTCCATATGGTTCTTTTGTTTGACAATGAAACTGTAGTTTTTATTCTTGCCTAATACTAAAGAAATGTAGAAGGAATATCAAGAAATTTTGAAATTGTTTCTTTACTAACGCTCAGTCGAGCTAATTTGACATTTGAACTTCGGAGTGACATTCTGAAGAGTTATTTGGTGACATGTCACCAGCTTATGCTTTAATATATGTAAGGTATCAAATAATTATTTATTTGGGGAGAGGGCATGTAGCTGCACCTCTTGAAATTCACCCTTGATGCTGCACCTCAATGATTTTTGAGTTAAACACAAAATATCTATGCTTTATAGCTGATGGCCAAATACTAATAGAAGGGTGTTTTATAGATGGTCAAATACTGATAGAAGTGCGGTACAGTGATTGTTTACAACAATGAATTTATATTTTTGATGAACTAATTAGGTATACTATATTGTAACAAAGATACAATTTTGTACTTTAGGACCAAGTGTGTTCATGTCATTTTCTCAATATATGATGAGGATTACTATTAGGCTTATATGTGAATTTTTCACAAAAAAGAATCGAGTTCAAGATCTTATGACAAGCTTGTTCTGTCTAGTGGCATTTTGTCCTATGTGGTAAGAATCTTCCGGGAACCGTTCATGGCACCAAATAGGAGTGTAATATAAGTTATATAACCCCTTCTTTGCACCTTGGATAAAGCGCTGTATATTACTGAGAAAACACAATGGGTTATCATTCACAGGTTTTACTTTATGCTGGAACACAAAAGTTTATGAAGATGGCAAAAGTTTGGCTCACGAAAATTTCTTATCATAGTATAACTTTTGATCCAATTCCAAATGTTATAAGACACTATACATTTGACAAAATTTCTTATATATTGGCAAATAGGAGTGTGTTTTATAACTTTTTTTTGAATATGTTGGACTTGATAACCATGCCGCAGGAAACATTAATTTATAGCTTCGTCGGTTTGGGGACTGTTTTACCCGTAGAGTAAATTGAGTTCACCAAGAACTTCACAAGCATCACATCTCAATGTTTGGAGAAACTTACGGCTACGAATAACAAATTCACTTACAAGTGCAATGGCCACACTTTCAATTACCTAGTTGAAGATGGATTCACATGCTGTGCAGTTGCAGTGGAATCTGCGGGTAGACAATTGCCAATTGTGCTGCTTGAAAGGGTCAAGGATGACTTCATTAAAAGATATGCTAGTGGCAAAGTAGCAACTGCTTCAGCCGGTAGCATTAACAGAGAGTTTGGGTCAAAATTGAAAGAGCACATGCAATACTGCATAGACCACCCTGAAGAGATCAGAAAGCTTGCTAAAGTGACGGTTCAGGTTTCACAAGTTAAAGGTGTCATGATGGAAAACATTGAAAAGGTTGTAGACCATGGGGAGAAAATCGAGCTTCTTGTTGACAAAACGGAGAATCTTCGATCTCAGGTTTACCGTGCATTTTCAATTTGAATACAAAACGCTATAGTAGTAATTAATAGTAATTGTATAGTAATAATAATGTAATATGCAGGCACAAGATTTCAGAAGAATGGGAACACAAATGAGGAGGAAGATGTGGTTCCATAACATGAAGATAAAATTGATAGTGTTGGGAATTATTGTTGCCTTAGTTCTCATCATCAAAAGGTGGTATTATTTTGTCAATTTATCCTCTTACTAATATGTCCAACTTCTTCTTTTTTAATTCTAATAATGCAAATTTTAGTATTTTTAATATGTTTTTACTTTTTAGAAGGATACTAATGCCGAGAGTGGGATTGAAGGAGAACAGAAACACTGTGGGTTCAATTCGGATAAAATGAAGGAACCGCCTTTCGAATTTATTGCTTTAGAAGCTTGTTTGGAGTCTACATGTACTTGTTTGGAGACCAAGGTTCGAATTTGATTGCTGATTTTTATTTCTATTTTGGTGATTATTAACTGTGGGTTTAATATGGTAATACGGTCCTCAGTTAAAACCATACACACAAGATTTTCTGCACGGTTGGGTACCCAAAAACTTGTCTAATTCATGATTTGGCCAGGTTGGTTATCATGGTAAAAGCCTAAATACTCTACGGAAGTATTGAAAGCTAACACGGTATTTGTTATTCAGGTTTTGCAATTTGAATGTACTTAAATATATAGTTTACAAATAGATTAAATAATGATAAAACCAGATTCATAAAAGAAATGGGCAAATGACGTCCACAAATAGACAAAATAGTGCAAATTTAAATGCACGAGCATATCAACAATCAGGTTCAGATCCAAACAATGGTGGTTAGTGATGAAACCATACATGACTATAATAATTATCAGGCTGAGCCTAAATCCACGTCTGGAAGGTCCAAGGTAAATGTGTGCTTAAACCGATATGGTGGGTTTTGAACCGGGTTTGGGTCTGGTTTGGAAAGAAATCGGACCTACTTTGAATCTTTTTGCCATGGTTTCAAATGCTAGTCGGTTTGACAAAATATAACTTGCAGACAAGGATATTATATGTTTTGCACTTATGCACAAATATATTGTCATTTTCCTAAAAAAAAAAAAGATTGTCAAAATTAATAGATAAGCTATCCATTACATTTGGAGAACATCTTAGGCAAAACTAATTTTTGTATGAACCTCTTGTGTCGGACCATTCTTTTTATTAGAGTTTTATTAGGATTCATGACCATTCTAAGTTTAATGATGAATTGTCTTGTGAAACTATCAAGAGAACTTTAAACCTTGATTAAGTTAAATTACAAAACTTTCGAGTTCGATGCATTTTCATAATGTTAGGATGCAATCAAATAAGGAAAGTAAAATTTTCCCTTTTTTGATTTGATACGATTTATGCAAACATACTAGGTATGAAATAAGTTAAAACTAATAGATTAATTTTTATTTAGAAAGCTACTGCATGTTCGAATGCATAATAGCAGCAATATCTTGCATAAGTGCGATACTTTTGTAGTCGCGTTTTTCTGTTTTCTTTTTGGTTTCTTGTACTTTATCTATATGTTATAACAATTACTAACACATTGATTGTTTTTTTGACATTAACAGGACCACTACTATTCATGGTAAGCAGAAAATATCAGAAGCAAATCAAGACTAATTCTATCATTTGTCTGTTTTGTAAATAACTTGTAATTAATGTAAAAATGTATGACATATTGCATGTGGACTTGGAAAAGTTTGTAAAACAGTATGTATGAAATACTAAATTGTTTGAATGATATGAATGCATATTATGTCATAATTTATATGTTTGTTTGTGAAAATTTGTCATCGTTGACACACTTTTTGGTAAAAGCTGTCACACATGTAATATCTGGATAGCATCATGCTCAAGCGATGGAAACAATGCCAGAAGACATATGTCAATTTAGTCGAAATCGCAACATCAACATAAACAGGCCTGAAATTCCTATCAGACGACCTATTTTAGGCCAAAAAACATCAATTACGGAGCTTTGCTCTGTAACACTTGTAGCCCTCTGAATTAGCTTCACATAGAGCTTTCGTTTGATTAAAACGGACTTACGTTTGGAAGTAACGCTCGTTTCCGTGAAAGGGTGTAAACTAGCACCGAAGACGTAGATCATGACACCGGCTCGCCCCTCCTCGGCTCGTGGAGCACTCTTCTACTGCACGTGGACCATCTCCGAATCGTGGACCATATATGGGCCAAGACCCCCATTACCACGACCCAACCATGAGCTCACCACATCCTACTCACGATCCACCTCCAGCTCGCGACCAGACCTTGGCTCGTGAAACCGTCATCACGACCCGACCGCCACCACGTACTGCCTGCAGTTACATACATAATTATGACCTATTGTCAAGGCTATTCGCGCTTCTACATTCCCGGATCGGGTGCCACATGCCTCGTCACGAATCAGTCATCCCAAAGGCTCTCCTACAGCCATTACATGGAATTTTGAAGGGACTTTTGGCCATTCTTCTTCGCGACTTCCACCATTACTGAAGTGCAAGGACTTTGCACCTTTCTACATCTAAATTTTCCTCTTGTAATCTTAATTAACACACCGATTGTGTGTCTACATATAACCGATTGTTATAATCTGTTTGTATAACAATAAGATTATAAAGTGGACGTAGGCTACATCTACAGCCGAACCACTATAAAAATTTCGTGTGTTCCCTGTTATTTTACTATTTTCTGCATTTTTGTGATCTATGATCTGCATTTGGGTGTTAGTGCCCATTTTTGTTCTAACAGTCATATTTATATTAGATAAGAAATGTTTATATGTGTATACGTGTAAAAAGCGGAAATGTCGAAAAATCCATAAATTAGTAATATTAGCAATAGCATTTCAGAAATGCTATTGAATAAAAAACGCTAGAAAGAGACATCAGAAATGCTATAATATAATGACATAAACGCTAACAATTATAAGAATAAACGCTATAAAATACAAATAAAATGCTATAGATACATACACATAAACGCTATAAGAAGTCGGTACCTAATAGTATATTTTATAGTGTTTTTGTTTGATAGCAAATAGAAAAGCTATATAAAAGTCATTTTTCATAGCGTTTTTTTGGCTATTCGAAGTAGAAGGTCTAAGATAGCACGACGTTCTCTGAAACACTATGTTATGTTATAATAGCATTTTTCAAATGCTATGAAAACCTTATATTATTGTAGTGCGATGGTTATTTATTTGTGATTTGATTGACACTATTATAATATCACGAGATTTTGATATACAAATAATGTTTTGGGTTATAGTAAGGTAAAAATCGTCCGTGTTTATAGGTGGACTGGTCTTACTATTATCCTTTTCTTTCGAAAAGAATTTTCAAAGTTAAGCAAGTTGCTTGTGTTATGAAATTTCCACTGAAAATATTTCATGCTGGTCCGGGTGAATTTTTCTTTGCTTCAAATGTGCTTGGGTCAGACTGAGTATATTTCCAGGTTAGTTTTCACTTGGAGTTTTTCAGAAGAGGAATTGAAGTCGAGATTTATATCCATATTTTCTGGTGCTAGTTATTCCGCTGTGTATTGTATTGAAATAATATGTATACTCTGATGTTGTATACGTGTATGTGTGTGTGTACACAATTTCTTCTGTAAATATTTTGATATATTATATTTTGCCCATTCCGTTGTGAGGCTCTGATCTCGTTCTTCTACTCTAATATTTCTTTCTTTTCTCATCCTCTAACTTCTTTCTATTAATAGTCTGGGTTTTCGATACTTAGATTTTTGGCAAGTTATACGAGATTATGTATTATTGTTGAAAATTTGAGCGTCGAATTTTCTTGGCCGTTACACAAATATATGAGATACTATAAATTATTGATGGTTGTTTATGTGAAATAGTTCACTATTATTGAACTGTTTGTTTGGGTTTAATTTATCGTTTTGTAACGGGTGACATAAGTTACCGTCTTTTTGCAAGGAACTTAATCAAAAAGGAAATCAGAGTGCACGTAGCGCATTAGGTACCACGGAACTCTCTGAATTATATAAACTAATATGTGGTCGACAAGGAATCACTTATTCCTATATTTATGTTCATCTATTATTTACACTCACCCATCCATTTATTTTTATGTTCTATTCGCATTCATTTATTTATATTTATTTATTTCTCTTATTTACTCATGTATATTCCCTCATTGCATGTACTATCGATGATTCAAGTAAAATAAACAAGCAGTTTAACTTAAGCTTGAGTTTTCACAGAGATGATATTTGGATAAGATTATCATTTAATGATATCTGTGAATTTATTTATGGTTCGAGTTACTAATAAAGAGATTCAATTATTTATTTTAATTAATGAAAATTGAGTTTAATTATGCATACAATTAATGAGTTTAAAATTTGGTTATTCATTTTAATCAATGATAATTAAATTTATTATATAGTTAATGAAATCTAAATGTAATTAATTTTAATAATATAGTAATTGAAATTTAATAATCATTTTAATTGATTATTAAGTGAAATTAAATAATCATGTTTATAACAACCTAGAGTTTTAATAAAAAAATTAAATAAAAGAATAATTAAATAAATAGTAATCAATTTTTTTTTTAGAATTGGATAACGAAGGTTGCGCCATTGAGTCTGTTACAAAATTCTAGTTCAGATAGACATTTGGTTTGCTGAAACCGGACTTAAAACGAAGAAAATATGGAGGAAAGGATTTGAAATTCGAATAAATAAAAGAATTAAAAAATAATTAAAACAAATGGAAGTTAGGAAATCACATGGAATTTAGGCGACCGGTCCCAAGCTAGGTCGACTTGGGAGTCGACCCAGTCCCAAGTGCGATTCATACAGGTTTTGGGGGCGATTTCTTGAGACTTCTACTTATCTGATGGACCAAGTTTTAAACCTAATATCTAGCGGTCCTAAATGGCCCAACTTTATTCAAAATATAGCTCCAACCAAATCCAATTTCTCCTTATTCCATTTCCTCCATTCTCTACCACCACTATGCAATTAAAGCCCTACCAATACCCCACAAAATTCGTGCTATAGTGCAAATCACTCCCTCACCACTAAGCTATTCAATTTAGCGCTAATGAATAGCATATCTGCATTTAGCCCTGCTATTTTCCACTACAATCGCTAAATCAAGTCCATGTAGCACCTGCTTTAGCAATATTAATATATAAAGGATTATTAGACCAGTTCTCTTATAAAACAAACCAAAAAAGTTAGTGCAAAGAGCTAATTTTAAGGCATAAATTCCCTATGTAAGGTATAAAACTATAATAATCATCAAACCTAGTGTACATAAATATGATGTTTTTTGATCAGTTATATAATATTATGTAATATCGGTTTCTTCTACACAAGTGATGTCAGAATGACAACTAATTAATTTTAAATATCTACTTTTACATCTATTTAACCTTTTTTGCACATCCGCTATATCCTCGCTATTACCCCGCTTTATCCTTGCTACAACTTTTGGAACCTCGACGTTATAGAACCGTTAAGTGCTTTAACTACACAGGCGTCCACTATACAGAACCTTTACCTCAAAACTTTTGTACAGTTCCGAGATTTAGGTTTTTGCATATGTTTTGGAGAATATTTATACATAGAGAATTCCTACCGTAGCTTATCAGATTGCATAAATCTATGAGTATTTTCTATGATTACAAGATTAGTATAATTTAGGGTTTATTTTGGCAGTGTAAGAGTTGTTGATTTCTGTAAATAATCCATGTATATCTAATTACCGCTTTTATCCCTTCTCCAATCTATTTCAATAATCTATTATGACTGTAAATCATTCAATTTGACACTATCTTTTTTTCTTCGTAGATTATTTTATGTACACTTCTGATTTAGCCTTATTTTATTTTAGACCTGTTTTATTTATCAATTCCTAGGACATGTGAAAGCCTAAGCCTTTATCCTTTTTAATTGATGTTGAATTTAGGCCTTCAAAGAGCCTAAACTCATTCCTTTTGTTTCTGTGCAGCTTGGACAAAATTTGTGAATTTGGTTGTAAAGGCCCAAATTAGGAAAAATATGAATTAAGTATAAAAGGATTAATTGGGATTTATTGGATTTATAAAAAATGGACAACTAAACTGTAACTTTGGTATAACTACCAATAAACTAAATAACTGGAATTTAGATAGGTACTAAATAGCGGGGGTTGGGTTGTACAATAAATATAAACAAAATAATGTTTAAATGCAACCTATAATATGACAAGAAGTTATATGTAAGAAAGTAGCTTAAGTTAAGCTTTCAGTTTAATATAAACAAATTAATAAGCATAAGAAGCAGTGGTTCATTCCGGCAATGTAAGCCGATTAGGGAAACTAAGTGGTCGATTAAGAAAATGTGTAGTAGGAGTCTATTTGATGGCTGATTAGGTAAAAGAAGGGCCTTGTAGTAGTGGTTCATTCCGCCAACAAGGGTAGGATGATTAGGGAAAATAAGTGGCCAATTAAAATAATTAATTTATAGTGACCAATGCGTTTGTTGACAATTCTATAGGGGTCTAGGATAGCTAGCCTGTCAACAATAATTCTACTGTGGCTTTAGCGCTAATAAATTAAATCAGGTACTAATTCTAGGGGTTGCTTAAGTCAAATTACATTCTTGGTTAGGGACCTGTATCAGACAATATTCATTTTTATCACACTACATAGAAGTCTCACGAAGAGGCGAGGGCACTCTAATATTGTACTAGAGTAAGAGGTCCCAAGGAGGTGGGTATGGGCGCATTTCGGTAGGGCGGTGAACATGCGTCATGTCGATTTGGGAAAATAAGATGTTGTGACGCATGTGATTAATGCTATGTCCTGAGGTGATGGATCAGGTCTGATAAACCCGATACCATAGTTGGCATAAGGTATCACGATTGTGGTTTAGGAGCCAATGGATGGGTATAATTAGGATACGTTCTAATTACGAGTTGTAGTAAATAGTTCAGAAATTGGATGATATGACAATCGACTATATCCTTGTTTATCTTCTTATTTCTTATCTACTGAATTATGCTTTAAACTATTATCTTATCTAGATTTCCTCTTTAATCACTCATGCTAATAATTACTTAACTCACTAGGCTTTATGTCTGACTAGTTTTCTTTGTCTCTTCTTTCTTCCTTTCCCCCTAGGTTCTTAGGGTAGAGGATTTAGTACCTGATCGATCTTTGGCCTACATTAGCAATTTGGAGATTCTTCTTTTTCTTATTCTCTACGTATAAATGTATTGTTCCATGCTTGACTTATTCTGTATTTGATTTTGAGAGGGATCTTTAATTATGTTGCTTTCATGAGACAGTTGTGGTTTTTATGTTAAAGTGCAATTTGTGATGTAATAATGCTTTTATTCTTCTTTGGATAAAATTTTAAGTTCCGCTGTGTTTTTCTTATGTTATCTTGTGAATTTTAGTCTCTGTGATGTTATTTTATACCTATGCACTTCAAATTTCTTAATGAAATCCTCATACAGGTGACGTTAAGAGATGTGGGGTCTTACATTTGGTATCAAAGCCTAAGGTTACAAAATAAGAGAAAAGATTTTTTCAAAGAAAATCATTTTCAAAATAAAAGGTTGTTTTTGAAAAACATCCCCTCAAGTCAATTACAATATTCCCTTGGTTCTGTTCTTGAGTTCTTTACTCTTTTCTGTTCACAGCATGTCTAGGGCTCCCAACTTTTCATTGAGTATC
This sequence comes from Allium sativum, assembly GCA_030737875.1. Taxonomy (NCBI): domain Eukaryota; kingdom Viridiplantae; phylum Streptophyta; class Magnoliopsida; order Asparagales; family Amaryllidaceae; genus Allium; species Allium sativum. Next base: position 21,456 of record JASFAX010002041.1, read on the forward strand.
CCCATTCCGACTTGGTTCCATAGGTACATGGAAGCTACAGCACCAGCAAAAGGGCAAGAGAATGCACAAGCTCCTGCTGCAGCCGTGGTGGCTTCTCCAAACCTACCACCAGCAGCTGATTTCTCTAAGCTTCACAAATATTTCACTTCTCTAGGCAGCAAGACCTTACTTGGTTCAGAGACTTTTGTTGAGGCTCACGCTTGGCTCGGGATTACCAAGCACAACTTTAGACTTGAGGATGGGAGGAGAGTTCAGTTGGATGCATGATGGTTGAGGCAGAGCGTTGATTTGAGATTTAGAATGAGTTTATAGAGACATTTGAAAAGAAGTTTCTATCTCAGGCGGAAGAGGGCATGCAATTGGAGAAATTTCTAGTACTAAGACAGGGTGATCTTTCTTTGTAGGAATATGTTAATCAGTTTAATGAGCTGGCAAGATTTTAGATGAATTTGGTTAATACAACTCATAAGAAGGTTGTGAGATTTTCTAATTGTCTGATTCAGCCTCTACAAGGACTTGCTTTGACTCATATTCCGATGAGTGCTACATTCGAGAATCTTGTTGAGATGGCACATATGCACGAGGAAGGGAAAGGTGATTGCAAGGAAAGTACAACTGTGGTGGCTAAAGATAGGTTTGGAAAGAATAATTTATGGCCTAAAAAGTTAATAAGAAGAAGGGCGAGAGGCCAGAGAAAGCTCAAATGTAGAAGGATATTAGATGCCATAGATGCGACATGATATACCTTTTTGTGAAGGACTACAAGAAGACTGTTAAGAAAGGGAGTAGCTTTAATTGTAGATAGTCAGGTCATTATAGTAAGCACTGTCTTCAAAAGCAAGGGCAAGGAGCTAGTTCATTCGAAGCACAGATGCATGCATGAGGTGGCTCCGGCCAGTGTCGGTCGAATGTTTGACCTCCCATTATGACTTTTTATTTAGGACCTTATTTGATTCTGGCGCTTCATGTTCGTTCATTTCTACTTATCGATTATTTGAACCTTAATATATCTATTTTTTCTGATCCAATAGTAGTTTCAAAACCTTTAGGGTGTTCGGCTCATTTTTCCATGATGTGTAAGGGTTTGAAACTTTCTATATTAGCCGCCGAGTGTGATTATGACGCCTATGTACTGCGGTTTTTTGGGGTATAGTATCATTCTAGGGATGGATTGGTTAGCCATGTATGGTTCCATTCTTGAATGCAAGAGAGGGCAGTGAGGTTGATGACTTGTCATGATAGGTTTCTCAAGATTCTTGCGACCCACGAGGGGTGGTCATGTTGAACTTCTTAGAGTCCCAAGATACTTCTATTAATGATCTTAGCCTAGTATCCATGGTGAGATATTTTTCGGGTGTATTCGAGGAGGTAAGAGGGCTACCTCCATGATGAGTGGTTGATTTCTGGATCTATTTGACTGAGAATGCTAAGCATGTTGCATTGCATATGCACTAAGTAGCTCCGAGGGAAAGGAGGGAACTGAGTAAGCTAGTAGGTGAGCTGTTAGAGAAGAGCTTTATTAGACATAGCATATCAGAGCGGGGAGCACCATTTGTTAACGCAACTAAGGCAGATGGCTCTCTCCGTCTATTTGTAGATTATAGGAAATTGAACAAGCTCAAAAAGAGAACCGACACCCACTCCCTCGGACAAATGGTTTATTTGACTAGTTGGCGGATGCATCCATTTTCTCTTAGTAGGATTTAGCGACTAGGTTTCATCAGCTTTGATTTGCAGATCATAGTGTGGATAAGACTATATTTAGGACTCTAGATGGATTTTTCAAGTGGTTGGTTATGCCCTTTGGGCTAACCAGTGAGTCGGCATACTTTGCAGATTTGATGAGCCGAGTGTTTAGGAAGTTCCCAAAATAAGTTTGTGGATGACATCTTGGAATTCTCGAGAAATAAGTATGAGCGTGCTTTGCATTTGGGAGAGGTTCTTTGTACTTTTCGTGCCTATCTGTTGAAGAAACATTCTCGAAGTGCCACTTTTGGCGTAAGAAAGTGAGATTCTTGGGGCATGTAGTTTCGAGAGATGGTATGGCAGTGGAATCTGCTAAAGTGGTTCCTATGAAAGACTGGAAGGGCCCCAAGAATGCAACTGAGGTGAGGAGCTTTCTAGGTTTGGCCGGTGTTATCTGAAATTTATTAAGGACTTTATTGCGGATTTCAGCTCCACTTACTCTCCTTGCTTAGAAGAACTTGGTATTCTCATGGGACGTGGATTGCGAGAATTCCTTTATGAGATTGAAGAAGGCACTCACGACTGCTCCAGTGTTGACTCTTCCAAACGGGTCTAAAATGTTCACCGTATATATAGATCCTTGTAGTACAAAATTGGGCGTAGTCCTATCGCAGGAGGGTAGGGTTGTTTGCTACGGGAGAAGACAACTAAGATGCATGAGAAAAATTACCCTACCCAAGATTTGGACCTAACAACAATTGTTTTCGCCCTTATGTCTTGGAGGCATTATTTGATCGGTGAGAGGTTTGAGTTGTATACTGATCGTAAGTCCCTCAAGTATTTATTTTCTCAAAAGGATCTTAACTTGAGACAACAACATTGAATGGAGTTTCTAGCATAAGATTTCATATACCCCGGGGAAGGGGAAGGGGAATGTAATGGCGGATGCTCTGAGTAGGCAGAGGATAACTTTGAGCCCATTATTCATGGAATGGAAGAGTTTGGAGTTTATTTCATCTTTTGATTCCAGACCATCTACGGATTATGCACCGGGATTATTAGCATCTCTTGAGGTGTAACCTACTCTGTTGGAACGTATTGGATCTAGTCAGCATGATGATCAACAGCTAGCCAATATTTTGGGCTGACTAGGCAGGGATGAGACCTCTAGACGTCTTTCTAAATACTTTGTTGATGAGAGAGGATGGCTACATTGTGATGGCAGGTTATGTGTACCCTACACGGGAAATGTGATGAGTATGGCACTAGCGGAGGCCCATCACCCTCGAATGACCATCCATCTGAAAGGAGATAAGATGTATAGGGGTATGAATGGGGTTTTCTATTGGATAACGATAAAGAAGGATGTGGCCAGTTTTTTTGGCAAGATGTGTGAAAGAGTTAAGGCTGAGCAAAGGAAGCATGGTGGATTGCTTTAGCATTGATGTGCCACTGTGGAAGTGGAAGAGCGTCTCGATGGATTTCATATATGGTTTTCCTAGTTTAAGGAAAGATAATAACAACATTTGGGTGATCGTGGAAAGGTTAACTAAGACGCTCATTTCATCCTAGTAAGTAATAAGAGGACTGCAACTGGGTTAGATTTTATATGTTTAAGGGAGATCGTCCGACTTTACAGGGTTTCCACGAGCATCACCAGTGACAGAGACCCCATTTTTCCAAACGAGATTTGGAGGAGCCTACTTGAGGTATTAGGGACACAACTGAGACTTACTATTGCATATCACCCTCAAATAGATGGATAGACCGAGAGGGTTAATCGAATTCTTGGGGATTGATTATGGCGGTGCATTTTGGACTTTAAAGGGACTTGGGAGGAGCATCTTCCAGTGGTTGAGTTGCTTATAACAACGACTATGAGATGAGCATTGGCATGGCACCTTTCGAAGCTTTGTATGGACGCCCTGCAGATGGTCATCTTATTAGTGGGAGACCACAGATAGACTTCTTTTTGGACCAGAGACAATCATGGAAACCTCAGATAAGATCGGCTTAATTTGAAAAAGGATAGGCAGCTTAAGATAGGCAAAATCATATGTGACTAGGTGGAGGACAGATTTTGAGTTCAACGTAGGGGATATGATTTTCATTAAAGTATACCCTAAAGGAATGTGGTGCAGTTTTATGGCTTATAATATTCATTTACTAGAGAGGCTGTCAGTGGTTCATAATGTATTTCATTTCTCACATTTGGGAAGTGCCTTCATGATTATGCGTTATTGGTAGAGCCAATTACCTTGGAGGAGGTCGAGGTTAAGAAGGAGGCATATGTTAGACGAGTACTTACACGGATTTTAGGATATGAGGTAAAGAGGTTAAGGAACAAGGATATTAAGCTCATCAAGTTTCAGTGGGAAGAGGATAACAACGAGGAAACCTAGGATACAGAGTAGAGGATTCGTGCATACTTTCCATTTCTCTTTGATAGTACGCTCTCAGTTTTTTCTTAGTTTTGAACTTGAACCTTATTCATTTCCTAACATTTGAATTAGTGTGTCTTAGAAAAAGCCTATGGATGGTAGAATGTGGTTTAAACATGTTATTCTGACATGTTATGTTTGATGGATTCATGTGGTTGCAATTGTTTGCTAGTGGATGCAATGGACATATATACACACGCATTAGGCACTAATTAGTGATCGACAATTAGGATACTTATATAATTGCATATAGATGTGTGTGCACTTTTAATTTATGTATGAAAAACGGTTGATTATCATAAGGATGTTGCATTTAATGGTGATTGTAGCATGCATATAGAATTTTATGTGCCATTTGATTCTCTTGCATACATTTTAAACGCATGACACTGACATAAATTGCATAAAAAGAGGTAGACTGATGTGGACCACCTAATTTCTTGCATTAATTAGGGACATATACACTACACCATTGCATATGTTTATCAAAAACATTAGAAATCCTAAGGACAATGTATCCCTGTGGTTCGTGGATGAGTATATGGATGTAGATGATGGCATGGTAAAATTTATGGCATTCTTCTAGCGTTGGAGATTTCAAAGACGAAGTCCTTTAAGGAGAGGAGATTGTAGCAACCCAAAGTTTTAATAAAACAATTCAAATAAAAGAATAACAAAATAAATATTGGTTAAAAAATACCAAGAATTAGGCAATGAGGGTTGCGCTATTGGGTCTGCTTCAAAATTCTTGTTAAGTTAGATATTTGGTTTGCTGAAATTGCACTTAAAACATAGAAAATCTGAAGGAAAGAACTTGAAACTCAAATTTGAAATTTAAAAAATAATCGAATTAATGAATGATTAAATCAAGTGGAACTCACTTGGAACTGGGACGGCTTGAGTCGACCTGGGGGTCGATCCAGGCCCCACATGGGTCAACCCATAGGTCGACCGACCTATAGGATGGGTCGATCCATTCAAGTGGCATGTGCACCTGGTGCGCACATTTTTGGTGCGATTTGAATGGGTTTTGGGTGCGATTTCTAAAAACTTCTTCTGATCAGATGGACTAACTTTTAAACCTAATATCTAACGGTCCTAAATCCCCTAACTTTGTTATAAATATGGATCTAACCTAACCCTATTACTCCCTACTCCATTTCCTTCAGTCTTTGCCTCCACTATACGTAACCTTTTCCGCAAAATTTTAATTGAGTTCTGAGACTTAGATTTTTGTATATATTTTTGGAGAGCATTTATGCACAGAGAATTCCTACTGAGGCTTATCGGATTTCATAAATTTATGAGTATTTTGTGTTATTACAAGATTAGTACGATTTCGGGTTTATTTTGACAGTATAACTGCTGTTGATTTCTATAAATAATCCATCTATATTGGATTACTGCTTCTATCCCTTGTCCAATTTATTTCAGTAATCTATTCTATTACTGTAAAGCATTCAGTTTATTTCTATCTCCTTTTCTTTGTAGATTATTTTATATACAGTTCTGATTTAGCCCTATTTTATTTTAGATCTGTTTTACCTAGGCCATGCGAGAGCCTAGGCCTTTATCCTTTTTAATTCATGTTGATTCTAGGCCTTCAAAGAGCCTAAACCCATTTTCCTTTTGTATCTGCACAGCTTAGGTAAAATTATGAATTTGGTTGTATAGGCAGAAATTGGGAAAAATATGAATTAATAATAAAAGGATTAATTGGGGCTTATTAAATTTACACAAAAATGGACCCTTAAATTGTAACTTTGGTATAACCAAGGATAAACTGAATAATTGGAATTTGGATAGATGCTAAATAACGGGGGTTTGGTTGTATAAAAAAGTATAAACTAAATAATTATAAATGTAACCTATAGTATGAAAAGAAGTTATATGGAAGAAAGTGGGCTTATTAATAAACTAAAATTAAGCGTTAAATTTAATATAAACAAATTAATAAACATGAATAGTAGTAGACTGTTCCGTCAGCTTAAGTTGATTAGGGAAAATATGTGGCTTATTAAGAAAATTTGTAGGAGGAGTCTGTTCCAACAGCAATAGCTGATTAGGGAAGATAAGGAGCTCGTAGTAGTGGTCCTTTCTAGTAGCAGGGGTAGGCTGATTAGGAAAAATAAGTGGTCAATTAAAATAATTAATTTATGGTGACCTAGGCCTTTTTTGATAATTCTATGTGGGTCTCAGGTTGCTAGCCAGTCAACATAATTCTTTTATGGCCTTGGCAATAATTAATTAAATTTCATTTTGGGTTGGGTACTCGTATCAGGTAATATTCCTTTTTATCACACTACATAGAGGTCTCATAAGGAGGCGATGGCATGTTTATACTGTACTGGGTAGCAAGAGGTCCAAATGAGGCGGTGAGCGTTCCGATGGGGCAGTGAGCGTGCATCGCGCCGATTAGGGAAAATAAGACGATTTGACTCATGTGATTAACATTATATCCTTAGAGCTGATGAATCAGTCCCGATAAATCCGAGACCATAGTCAGCATAGATTATCATAATTGTGGTTTAGGAGCCGATCGATGGGTAGAATTAGGTTACACCCTAATTATAAGTTGCAATAAATGGTGCATAAATCGAATGATATGGCAATCAACCATACCTTGTTTATCTTCTTATTTACTGAATTTTATTTTAAACTATTATCCTGTATACATTTCCTCTTTTATCGCTCATGCTGGTTATTACATAACTCTTCAAGCTTTTATGTTTAACTAGTTTCTTTATCTCTTCTTCCTTCCTTTCTCTCCCTCCTCCTCCCTCTAGTACTCAGGGTGGAGGATCTAGTAGTTCATAGAGTTTTTGCCTAGCTTAGCTCTTTGTAGATTCCTCTTTGTCTTATTCTCTGCTTATACATGTACTATTCCATGTTTGTCCTATTTCTTTATTTGATGTTGAGAGGGATTTGTTTCGGTACTCTGATTATATAGCTTCCATGAGACGATTCTGGATTTATAATAAAGTGCAATTTGTGATGTTATAATGCTTTTATTATTCTTTGAATAAAAATTTAAGTTCTACCGTGTTTTTCATATGTTGTCTTGTGAACTTCAGTCTCTGTGATGTTATTTTATACCTATGCGCTTCACATTTCTTAACGAAATCATTATACTGGTGATGTTAAGAGATGTGGGGTGTTACAATTTTAATTAATGATATTAGAAATTTAATAATATATTAATTAATGATTAAGTGAAATTTAATAATCATTTTAATCAATGATTAATTGAATTTAATAATCATTTTAATGAATGATGCCTTAGTTTTTATCACTTATTTTAACTAATGAGATTTGGATTTGATTGATTTGTTCTCGTTAAGTTACTTTTAAAATGAAATTGAAGTGGTTCAATGAATAAAAATAATTTAAAAGAAATGGTTAAGAATAATTAACTGATTAAATAAAGGGCTATGATGAACTAATTGATCTAACAAAGGTTTTAAAATATATTTAATTTATTTATTATAGAAGATTTTAAATGTGAATAGTTGTCCTATGGGATAATTTATTTTACAAATAGGTTTCAAATCTGATTTCTTTTCCTTCGAGAAAATGTCTATAGGGCTAAAGTTGTAAGGAATGTTATGAACATCCTTCAGAATGATTAACGTTTGTTAAAAGTTTACAAAAGTATTTAAATTTAATTTAATATCCCATTGATAAATAATACTTTCTAAATTTTATAAATGATAGTTTTTTATGAAATGTCTTTTTAAATAAAAGTGGTTTGAAATTGAATCTAAATGATTTTTTTTATTTAGCGAAATGATGTTGTAAGCAACATCAGTTTTTGACTTTTCTTTAAAATACACTTAGATTTAGAAGTATACTTTTAATACTACTATTTCAAAATTATTGTTAATTTTTTTTTCAAATATTCATGCGAAACTAAGCACGGGTTCAGGTATTGAAGTTTAAAAGTTTTTTATATAGATATAGGAAGAAAATTTTAGTGAACCATATCGCTCATATGAATAATATTTAGTTATGCTTTTATCACTAATTGTCGAAGTATGAAAATTTGCCTCTATCTACAAGAATTAAAATATTGTCAAACGATGCCTAGAGATAACACTACCTGTAACGATTCGAATTTTTCTCGGACCTAATCAATCGCTAAATCGACGAAGACCATGTATAACCCAAATATGCTAACTTTGGGCATACAACACATTAGAACAAATAACAGAAGACTTTTATAAACATTACAATAATGTTACATCAGAGTACAGAATATCAGAGTACATCGAATATAATAATACAATAGTGGAAGATAATTTACAATGAATGTAATACAGCGTAGCGGAAGCGTGGTTGGCCCATAATCCACAGGTCCCCGGTTCGAAACCTGGCTTTGATACCAACTGTAACGATTCGAAATTTGCTCAGACCTAATCGATCGCTAAATCGACCAAGACCGTTCAAAACCTGAAAGCTAACTTTGTGCATACAACACATTAGAACAAATAACAGAAGACTTTTATAAACATTACAATAATGTTACATCAGAGTACATAATAACAGAGTACATCGAATATAGTAATACAACAGCAGAAGGTAATTTACAATGAATATAATACAGTGCAGCGGAACCAATAATCTAGTACAACGGAAGTCTATCAATGCTCTGGACATAGCTTTAAGCTTCGATCCCGAATCCTGCTCAAAATATCTGCAAAACAAGCTACTCGACTGCCCATGTGGAAAAGAGGGCACCCGAGTTTGCAAAGTGAAACAAACTACGGGTCAGTCACGGGACTGGTATGAGAAATCTTTCCTAACTTATCTAACAATATGGCTAATCACAGGACCACGCCACTAACGCAGAACGGGTTTACTCCATTGGATTGCCATTGCATAATTTAAATAAATTTTATTCAAAACAATGCAATGCTTTTTAGAAAAACGAAATCATTATAAGACTCAAGTCCCATCACACAATGCAACGCAAACCGGAGGATAGAGTTTTACCTTATAATGATCAAACATGCTTGATACGTAGAAAATAATATTTTAATATTATTATTAGTGTCTAATCAGTTTTAAAATACTTCAAAGTAAATGTATCAATCCTAGACGGCATAGTGCGCCATCCTACTATGTCGTCATGTGTAGATTTACAATCAAAACCGTAATGTCGTATTGGAAATTGGGTTTCCATCATGAGTCAAGGCTAGGGACGATCTCCTTACCGATTCGAGATACTATAGTAATGTCTTAGGGCTCGAACGCTGGCGAGCCCTGGATCCTCCAAGGCCGGTCCACAAATACTTTAGTGGATTAGTTATGCCTGAACACATGTTTCCCGGTCCTATTGAACCTATAAATTGGTCACTATCGACCAATATAACCAAGGCGCCTCATTCCATCATCCACATAAGTAAAATGACAGGGCTTGCAAAACCCTGATACCACTTCTAGCTAGAAAGAAACGCATGCACTCCTTGGGTCCCTTCTCCCGTTTCTGACTCTCACCGAGGTGTGAGGCTCGCGAAGTAACGCTATACACAAAGCTATGCCGAAATAGGCTATGCTTTGATCATCAACCACGAGGCCCTGCTTTTCAAAAAAAGCCTCGACCATTTGCATCTTGGCATGCCACATTGACAATCCAAGCCATGCGATCAATAACTATCAATATATAACCTCTTAGCTCGTGCGTTTCAGAGAAGGGTGTTAAGCAAGAGAATAAATTCTCTGCCACCAAACAGATATATTAAATAGAAATCAATTCACACAGAATGAAATTCAACATCAGACACACATCTATTTACAAGTCCGTTCTAGGTCTGAACGAAACCGAAGACACCTTATTCCTTGTCCCTTATGTCCAATATGGTAGAGAGGTGCTCACTTATCCGGACAATCAACAAGTACGTTCGGACAACTACCACTTTAACCCTTTCCTAGGAGCGACCCAGTGTTGAGCATCAGTAGTCATCCATTCGATGTGAAGATCGCCGGTCTTCAGTCACCGTCTTCAATGTCTTTGACTTTTGATCGTCGTAATAATTATTCAAAATGGATTAAACCCGGCCTTTTCGAATAACTCGCGTATTTTATAATCAAAAATTAAGTGCTATAAATACACATCATACGCCTCATTCCAATTTAGAATATTCTTTTAATAAAATATTCATATTAAAAGGTAAAGATTCCCATCAATTTTATCATAGATAAATTCTTTTAAATTTATTCTTTAATCTTCTTTTTAAATATTCATTAAAACTCCAATTTGATTTTAATATCAAAAATCATTACTGTATGATTATTCAACTTTTAAGAACTTAATCTTGTCTTTAACTAAGTTAAAGAACCAATGACATTTAAAACACAGTTCACGATAAACCCAAAATCATCTTCCATTAAATATGGAATTTTCACAGAAATCAAATCAGTATATAATCGATATAAATTTCCGTATCAGACTAATAATATAAATGGAATAACGGCAAAGCCTTTTAAATTCCACATAAAGTAATAGTCTTCTTTTACAGAAGCCTATCTCTATTATTATTAAATCAAATTTCCACTCAATTCCAATTTAATATATTAAATTGGAAAATTTGACTTTGGAAAATTTCTTTTTAAATCTTAATAAAAAGATTTATAAATTCTAAATCATATTTTTACTGTCAACCGGTCTAAAGAACAAATGTCGTTTAAAACACAGTTCACAATAAGCCCAATTCACGTATCATTTCATTTCAATCACAAAATATAATTGGAAACTCTAATAATCTTAATTAAAAGATTTATTCTTTTCATATGGGGTTTAAGAACAGTGTTATTTAAGACACCATCCACGACAACCGAAGATCTAATTCTTTTATTTCATTCTAATTAAATATTAATTAATTGGAAGGCTTCACTAAATCTTAATTTAAAAGATTTATTCTAGTTAATAACCAGTTCATTTCAAAAAAAAATATTTTTATCTTTTGTGTCCTTCCAAAAACGAACATAGAAATTGTTAGCCTGCTTTGTGACCAGGCTACCCAAAGCAAAGGATTTGAGTATGAGCATGCATTGATCATCAATCGCTTGGATAAAGTGGCGGAATAGGGAAAAATCTGGATTTTTGGCATTTTTGAAGATTGGGTCGTGACCATACATGTTGACTAATTCGGGTCGTGACCATACATGCTGACCGATTCGGGTCGTGACCATACATGCTGACCAATCCGGTTCATGAACCTTGACCACGAACCGCGACCAGGATTTGCTACTACACATGTAGATTTTGACCTATTCTCAAGGCTGTGATCGCTCCTACTTTCCCAGATCGGGTGCCACGTGTCCTACCACGACCCCGTCAACATATGAGCTCTCCTACAGCTGTATATACACCTATAGAGGGCATTTTCAGGGAACTTTTGGCATCTCAACATCCATGGCTACCATGGCTAACACTTCTCCATGAATAATCACCATCTTCCTCAATAAAAATCAATGAATTTGGACAGAATTATTCATTGAATTCAAGTGATTGAGAGACAATATTCATTGTAATTGTGATCTATGAGTGAAATGAGAAAATATGAAGTGGACGTAGGCTCCTTAACGCCGAACCACTATAAAAATCTTGTTGTCTTGCTTTTTCCTGTATTTTTCGGTTATTTCTTCATATTCTATGCTCTAAATACGACAATTTGGGTGTTAGGACCATTTTTTGGTCTAACATTTTGGTGCTTTAGCTGAGAATGGACTGATTCTCAACCATAGATCTTCTCATCTACTAACAAATGCCATATTTCGTTGAGAGGAGATCTATAACAGAACCTCGGAACACAAGAAAAAAGGGTTTGCTAATTTTGAAGCTTCCTGGAATTTGGCTAGCCAATACCCTGCACTGTCTTCAGCCATTTGGAAGCTCTAATTGGATTGAATGGATTTGGCTTGGACAAAGCGTATCCAGCAGCTTCAGAAATCTGGAGATCGTTAGTGCAGAGCAGTGTAAAGACTTGGACCATGAAGTAGGTCCGCTGTTGCTCCACCTGGTAGTAAAGGACTTGACCGCGAAGTAGGTTTGTTTGGTCACGTTGATGTCCATCTAGCACGACCCAAGGAAACACATTCAAGGCGGGAAGAACAACAACAAACCGAAGATATGTTTGACTCAAAGACGACTCAAATGGTACGATATGTATGTAGTATGGGTCAGATAAAATAATCTTTTTATGTGCGGCAGCCAAATAAATTGTCGCTTAGAAGTATTGAATGGCGACAAAATTATGGGTCAGCTATGATTAAGTTCAGAATGGGTCATGTAAATTTAAGGTGCGTATGGATTAGTCTAGTGGGAAACTATTAATGAGCTCACATGAAGAAGATTCGAGAGTAAATATGGGCTGTCTGTGAATGACACACATATGCCACGTTAGAAGTATAAATGATGTGTATAGCATGAGACACGAGCTCCAAAGCAATATATGAATTATGCCCAAAGCCACATGAAATTGCAGGTAAAGAATAACTACATAAAACATCAATATACATGGTTGGATGCAATAGCAGCTGTACATAACTCATTAATGGTTCATGTTTTATGTCATACGCGGATCATTCAACATGTAATCGGATCGTTAACTTTTCCTGAAGCAAGCAGATCGCTAAAATAAGCAGCATGTCGTTTATTCATGCTTGGCTCAGGACGAGCTAATATGCACCAGATGAACCACCGCAGAATTAGGTACCAATTGAACCACCGTAGGCCAGGATTGGACATATGGACTCTTGCGCAGATGACAGCAACTTGACTGCTCACCCGCCACCATATGACCTTAGTCAAGAGTTGGAAGTTCGAGATGAAGCCTCACAAGCTATGCTATCGTATTCAAGCTTATCTGATTAAGGTCCAAATAGACCCGCTCCAACAGAATTCAGAGCTTGCATTGCACCCTAGTGCCTACCGCTAAATATCCCAATCGAAGTTGGAGTGGGAATGATCTATGGTGACCACGTTATTGGAAAATCTGACTATTTAGTTGGATAGAATATGCTACGCAACACAGATGGCGTGAAACCCAAAGACACTTCCCCTCCAGATGAAATGGAGTGTGAAGGAGGCGTCAATATTGCGAATAAAGGGAGCGTCACAAAAGGAATTACCTGATGGTCTGCCCGAAGACATAGATCCTAGAGAGGATGGTGATTCAGGACGCAGAAGGGTAACATCTAATGACGCAATTGCACATGTTCTGACTGTCGACGCCGATATGACTAAGGTCTTGAAATCGGATCTCATATAGCCCTCTTCCGAACAAGGGAACTTACATGCCTTCTCAGCAAATAAGATGTATGCTAGGTCCAGTGAAAGTATCTGCCTTGAAATCTCATGGATGTCCATGTAGATGATACTCTTGTGGAGTCTGAGCGATTCACCAATCACGTTTCAGATCTAACAGAGATGTTCAATATCTGGAATAAAGCTAAACCCTTTGAAATGTTTGTTTGCCGATTGCATCAGGAAAGCTTCTTGGCCTCATAGTTAGCTCACATAGGATCGAAATCAACCCTGATCAAATTGTAACGATCACAAACATCCATGAACAAAAAAAATTAAAGGTGTCTGAAGCTTGGCAGGAAAGTTGGCACCACTTGTATGTAAGGAGGATAAGGTCCAGAAACTAGTCTATAATATAAGCAAAAAGGTAGCTGCGGTTGAACGCAACTACCCAAAGTTTGAAAAGCTTGTCTACGGATTGTTGAGTGCTCTGAGAAAGATCCCCTACTAATTCCAAGTTCATCCGATTGTGATACACACTTATGAGCCGCTACAACAGGGCCTGCAGCGACCTGAGGCATCTGGAAGATTGCTCGAATGAAACATAGAGCTAAATCAGTTTGATCTCAATTCCCTCCTAAAGAGGTCTGTACGAGGGCAAGCATTAGCCGACTTCATCGTTGAATGTACCATTCCTGAAGAGGATATGTTAGATGAAGAAAATAGCCCCTCGAATGAAAGATGAAATCAAGCATCTGGAATCTGTATACAGACAGTGCAAGAAATGATCGACGGTCCAACGCTGGAATTTTGCAGATAATCCTCGAAAGGAATTCCAGGTGGAGAAACCACAATTCGCAACTCACCTAGAAAATCAAAAGGCAAATAATCTGGTTAAGTGAGAAAGTTCCGAAAATCTAGAAACGATAGAGATGATCCCAATCAAGACACTACGAACTCCGACCATTGATCAGATGGAAGTTGATCCAGTGTTGGATACTACACCCGAATGAGAATCATCGACAACCCCCATAAGAAACTTCCTACAGCACGGAATGCTTTCGGCAACGAGAATGAATGGCGTACCATCGTTCGTTATGCTTCAATATATGACGTGCAAGGCGACATGGCTTATTTCCCTAGGAAGGTTGTCCCGAGATTGAAATCGACGAATCCCATTACTGAATTCACCGCCCTAAATGGTTAGACAGATTCACTAGTCAATTTCCCGCTAGATGGGAAATTTACATGAATGAAACATCTAATGAGCGAAGCTTTAGAATTAGAAACTGAAGATTCACACTTCCACTCCTTTTATTTGCCAAGTAACTCATTCGCCAGACGCTGGGGGCAACTGGAGATTTGAGCATGAATCGCTCAAGATTACATCATCTAAATTCAAAGCTCATGCATCAGGAGTTTGCATGGCTGATTGCCTTAGTCTTTCCTGAAGGTTAGAAAATTGGGTGTTTGAAACGCTTATGCCTGAATACTGAGTGGTTTTCTACGCACCAACCCTTGTCCTTGACATGGGATCAAAGGTATATCGACAAATTTACAAGATATGACTACTTCACCAGTAGCAATATACTATTTCCTAGCATAGAAAGTGCAAAAGTTTCTGTAAGCATGAATCCATTATTCTCATGCTGATTTCCATCCTAACACCAATGCGATAATATGCTACCATTATCGATACAGTCATGACTTCCTGGCACTCTATCCTTACCCTCAACATGGGGACAAAAAGGCGATTCAAAGGAGATGCGACATCGTCACTCGCTTATGATATTTACCTAACCGCCGTTGTCATCTCAAGACCCCGATCAAGGTCTATACATTCTTGGGACTGCCACCACTCAATAATTTAAAAAGATATTCGTCATCAGCTTAAGATTCTGGCAGCCATCCCCCGGTAGAGACAGGATAAGGTAGAATTAACCGGCAAAGAACATGCAACGCCATTTCCACTCTGAATGATATTCATCCCTTTAACAGGATTATTCTTTAACCATGACTCTTGTATTTGCTTGCATTATGAATGGAATTATGGAATAGAACCATAACGAGCCCAACTGAACTGCTCGTTTACAAAGCCACACCCTCTATCTAAAGAAAGCTGTATAGCTCAAGGTGGATCCGGAATGACCATCCAATCCCTGTCTCATATGTGGCGGACCACAAGACAGTTGTACATAAGTTATTGGCTTGCAAAGTCGGAGTCCGAACCCAGATGGACACCGTGTGACTGTCTATATGGCTCGATCCTATCTTCGATGCCACCAGATTACATGAATCCCGATAGGGGGCAGCAACTCCCATTGATATTCTAACTTTTTAATCATAAGATTTGCTTTTACATGCCTCTTGGGTCAGTGACATGACTAACTCATGCGATATGAATGATGCAGGTACACGGAGTTTCGTGCTAACTACTCCTCCTGTGGATTGTTCATAGGAATACAAAGCCTTGGCAAATGTTTTCCAACTGTTTGATTGACTGATGTTAACCTCCGAGCTTGGATAGAAATATAAACCTAGGATGAGTGTGACCCGACCACTTGTTTGAAAAGCTCCATTCGCCAGAGTGAATCGTGGAGTATAGACTAGAACCGATCTCGAGAATGACACCCGAAATGGCAGAATCCCACTATGTGAACTAGAGTGTAAAAGGAACGCTGGGGCGAATGATATGACCGCACACCTGAATCAATCTAACTTTCATGATTCGAGAGAGAATATAAAGGACAGGAAGATGATGTCCTCCACTCTAACTCTCAAGATTCGAGAGAGAGTAAAAAGGACGCGAAGATGACGTCCGCAAGGTATGAAGGTGCACCATGATAAAAACCGCCTTGACAACACTCCACCCCGCTGAAGGATGGGGAGAGTATAAAGGCGCTAGAGACTTAGCATCCCTAGAACTTCTGCTCTGCTAAAGGATTGGTAAGCAGACTAAGATCCGAGCTCGAACTCTAACCCACTGAAGGATCGAGAGAGTATAAAGGCACCATGGATTGGTGCCACAAGAACTCCTACCCTGCTGAAGGATCGGGGAGCAAACTGAAAGCTGAGTTCGAACTCCAGAGAGAGTATAAAGGCATAGATTAAAATTCCAGTGAAGGGCTCCTACACCACAGGAGTGTCGAGGGCCAGACTGAAAGCTGAGCTCGGATCCTCCATGTCCGGACATAGGGGCAAAACAGTTAAGGTCCTAATCAATCCTCAACAAAGTCCTGGCCAGGTACTAAGCTAATGATTGATTGGGGGCATACCTGTACACACATACTACTTTAGTGCATTTTCATATATAATTGCATTGAAAACTTATAACTTTTCATGACTTATTTGACCATTTGCGTTTCAAATGTTTAAATGCATAACTAATTATGGAATGTTCGCAGGTATAAGACAATGCGAAAGAAACAAAATTTTAATTACTAAATGCAGGTTTACAAAAGATAACTAATCAAGAACGCGAGGGGCTCACTCGCAACAATAGCAACATGCTATTGGAAATCGAACAAAGGGTCGCGTCCAGAAGGATGACCCAGGCCCCTTGAAGACCAAAAAACAGATGCAAAGAGAACGTCCATCTACTGATCCCAACTTACTTCCAGAATGGGAAGCTCAGATAAGGCTAGATATATCCCATGTAATAATTGAACGTGACGCAACCATTTTGTCCCCGACCTTTCCCTTGATGCATAGAGAAAACGAGAGCAATAAAGGTGACTATGATCCAACTATTCATCGCTTGATTTCAATCCTTGGAGCCTGGATGGAAGATTGGAGATTAGCATGGGATAAGTACCAATAAATCGGTTTGCACTCAACTCCGACTTTTGGTGCGAGGAGTGAATATAAATCCAGAGAAGATATGGATTTGAACTCTGCTACTCAGAACAAACCCCCGAGGATAGGGGCACGGAATACGAGCCTCAAGCAGCTTAGTTCAACTACTCGATGCCTCCATTCCCAGTATTGCACATGTGGATTTAAGAAGCCCGAGGCCGATCTTCACTTACTTCAAGACTTTACGCTGGGGGGATCAAAGACAATTGAAAGGCCAAGAAACAATCATCAATTCGCTGGAAATGATAAAATTGAAGTTCAAGCAATGACGAACTTAGCTCGGCCATATAGCAACCATCAGCTCGGATTGAACACAAACTAATCAGCAGGCGTGCAGCATGCGGCTTCGATTCAGAACATCGTGGATGGAAACATGGACAATGGAACAGCTACCTGCAACATCCTAGATGACAATGCAAGAACTGTAAAAAACTCAGGTTATGCACGACCAACTTTAGCTCCAACTCGAATGGGTACTCGAGCGACATTCCATACTCGGCTCCAAGCAAGAACAAAATAATTCGAAGAACAGGAACCTGGTCGGGTTGAATGACTTGAACCACTACCTGGGGGCATTATCGAAGCAAAAGCAAGAAATCAGCAAAGACCCCCTTTGTAATCTCAGATTCAATGCTGGGGGCACCAGTCATGGTATTGACAATATGTAGCAATTCTTTGATGGCAACCTGGTCGCCAGTTTGATTCGGCGCCTCTCGAGAGGCGACAATTCTCAAGATGATATGGATAACGACAGTCACAGCCCTTACACATGGGACATCAGGATCCCCTGTTATTCCCCCAGACTTTATATTTTCTCTGTAACGAGACTTGCTCAGAAGCTTTGATGAATTCAACCCTGAGGTGGACATACTTCTATGACAAGAAGGTGTTAATGTCGAGATGGATGATCTTGATGCTTTTTTGGCAAAGAATGAGGAACCTTCCAATTCCTGAAATGATAAGGACAAAGGAAAATTCCTGGAAAAGAATGATAAAAATGTGTTGTTCTGGAGAAAATTTATTTCACTAATCGAGCCCATGATCTTGTTTACCAAGCTTAACGAAACCAAACATAAGAAAGAGACTCAACAAGACCGTGATGACCATTTCGGATAATGCTGAAGCATGAATGGAAGGGCTCGACTTACTTCATAATGACATTCCTTTTCTTGTATTTTGACAAACCTACTCAACTCCGTGACGAATCCGATGAAAGCAAATAAGTTCACTGGTGCCCGATGAGGCAATCTTCACTAACTGACAAAAGATAAGGAACGACATCAAAGCGAATGTGATTCGACCATTCGTGTGTACAACTCGAACTCTTACTGACTCAAGAGAACACATGACTGCTTGGGTCAACTGGAATTGCTAAACTTGCAACTCAGTAATGGCCTGACTCAACTGCAAAAAGTATAAAGGCTTAAAGGCCGTATTCCCCGTTAGCTTAGCTCTACCCCCACCAATGCTGGAGGCATAATCACTAACTTCGCTTGTCCTCCAGTGGCCCTCATAGCATGAATGCCGATTTTCAATCTGACATTGAACATGACCCTGACCTGGCACATGACCCGGAATGTATACACTATATCTTCAGAATGTGACAGGATGCATCTTGCCCGTTCAAATGAGCCAATTTATTGGTCAAATGTGAACTTAAAGAATCAAACTACACCGGATAGAAGGTGTAAAAAATTCCTCCACTACCTTGCGATATATAGTGACGATCATACGAGCACTGGTTCACATGATTTCAACTACGTCTCTTACTGCCTTGCATGTGATTATTGAATTACGAAGCGATCCAGAGCGATTGTGGATTCCATAAAATATGGTCCGATACAACCATGGATTTTTTATTTTTTATTGACATAATCCGGAATAATCGTGGCTTTCGGATCCTCATTGTTACAATTTCATGCTATCGTGGTACCCTATATTAATATCCCGATGCCAGGATAGTTTAAAGTCGAGTACAGATGACAGGTTCACATGTTGATTCCGATGTATTTTATCCCAACGGTTCAGATAACAGCCCGGAGCTCGAGGATTCTTGAACTACTCAATGATTTGGATGGCTACTTCATGCATTGGCTCACATGTAAAAGAAAATCTAACCCGACAATGTGCTTGACTTGTATAGAATGGTGACGTTGTTTGGCAACAACCCAGACATGTAGAATCATTTCCGAGAGCAAATGATCCAGTGTGAAATTTGATGAATGAATTCGATGTCTTGATTCGATGAGGTTTAAACGATTACATGATCATCTCGGATACTCCTTTCAGAGAACATGGCCTGACTAGCTCCCAGGGAAGCAATGCAACAATTGGATAAAGCCTTCTCAAAGACGAATAATGTTCCGGAAAGATTCAGCCTGACATATTCAAAGCACATCTCATCTGCGATAAGATGTACTTTGGGGGGAAAATGTTAGCCTGCTTTGTGACCAGGCTAACCAAAGCAAAGGATTTGAGTATGAGCATGCATTGATCATCAATCGCTTGGATGAAGTGGCGGAATATGGAAAAATCTGGATTTTGGCATTTTTGAAGATCGGGTTGTGACCATACATGCTGACCAATTCGGGTCGTGACCATACATGCTGACTAATTCGGGTCGTGACCATACATACTTACCAATTCGGGTCATGACCATACATGTTGACCAATCCGGTTCATGAGCCATGACCATGAACGCAACCAGGATTTGCTACTTCAGATGTAGATTTTGACATATTCTCAAGGCTATGATCGCTCATACTTTCCAAGATCGGGTGCCACGTGTCCTACCATGACCCCGTCACCATATGAGCTCTCCTACAGCTATAAATACACCTCTAGAGGGAATTTTTAGGGGACTTTTGGCATCTCAACATCAATGGCTGCCATGGCTAACACTTCTCCATGAATAACCACCAACTTCCTCAATTAAAATCAATGAATTCGGAGAGAATTATTCATTGAATTCGAGTGATTGAGAGACAATATTCATTGTAATTGTGATCTATGAATGAAATGAGAAAATATGAAGTGGACGTAGGCTCGTTAATGCCAAACCACTATAAAAATCTTGTTGTCTTGCTTTTTCCTGTATTTTTCAGTTATTTCTTCATATTCTATGCTTTAAATACGACAATTTGGGTGTTAGGACCATTTTTTGGTCTAACAGAAATCATCATTTTATTCTTCATTGAATATTATTTTAAATTATTCGTTATTTAAAAATATTCTTTATATAAAAAGATTCTTTATGTAAAAGTATTCTTTATATTACAATGTTCTTTATTTTAAAGTATTCTTTATATTACAATGTTCTTTATTTTAAAGTATTCTTTACTTAAAAGATATTCTGAATCGGAATGCGACTCAATCATTTATCATATAACTTCGGTTATATGGATTTCATACATCGCATATATACGACAACAATGATAAATAATCATTAAATAATCCATTCACATCCAGAGTGAAATTTACAACTGTGTAAGCATTAAAATAAATAAATAACTCTCATCGCAGCTTGTCAATCCACTGATTGACATACAACTAAATATTGGGACTAATGTATGTCAAATATCATCTCAATACCCGTGCGGGGTTTCAGACAACAACAATTCATCTAAATAAATCATTGGTTAATGAATTTAACCAATTTTAATTCCGCTAACATGTTGATGATAAATAATAAACATGTTATTATACTCCTAATGCCAAATAAAAATGTTTTTTACTCGCATAATTTCTCTACATGTATCTAATGTCTAATAAAATGTAATTTATTTACATGCATTGTTGTTGATGAAAAATAAAAAGATAATTTTCATTTTCCTTTATTTGTATGCAATTTCTATTTTTAATTTTAACAAATAAAAAGAAGTTGTTTTATTTGTATGTATAGTTTCAAATCATAACATATGAAATGCCTCTTTATTATGTACATAAATTTTAATGTATAATTTTACAATACAAATGTCACCTTGATTTGCATACAAATTCTATTATATAATTTAACAATAAAATGTCACTTTAATTTACATACAAATTCTAATGTATGTTTTGACAATGAAAATGATTCTTTAGTTTACATACAAATTCTAATGTAAGTTTTGACCATGAAAATGATTTTTAATTTACATACAAATTCTAATGTATGTTTCGCAAATAAAAATGATTCTTATATTTGCATGTAAATTCTATTTCAACAAAATGCCTAAAAGTGATACATTCATCTTTGTTGACAATTCTATTTCAACAAAATGATTAAAAGTGATTCGTTTATTTTGTTGACAACTCTATTTCAACAAAATGTTTAAAATGATATTTTCATTTTTGTTGACGATTCTGTTTCAACAAAATGAGTATAAGTGATGATTGCACTTATGTTGACAATTCTAGTTTGACAAAATGATTAAAAGGGATAATTTCATTTTGTTAACAATTCTAGTTTAACAAAATGAATAAAAAGTGATGATTTCATTTTGTTAACAATTCTAGTTTAACAAAATGAATGTAAGTGATGGTGGCATTTATGTTGACAATTTTAGTTTGACAAAATTAATATTTTTGCTCAAACACAAATCTCTTTAACCAAAAAGGTTCTTTTTGTTATAACTCAGATCTTATTTAACAAATATATAATTTTTGTTTCAACTAAACCAATTCGACAAAAGTGTATATATATTAGTTCAACAATTCTAATTTGACAAAAATGTATATTTTTGTTCAACAATTCTAATTTGACAAAAAATGTATATTTTTGTTCAACAATTCTAATTTGACATAATTGTATATTTTGACTTAACTATTATATTTTGACAGAAATGACAATTTTGTTTCAACTTTTACAATTTGACAAAAATGACACTTTGGTTTCAGCCTTTTGGTTATAACAAAAATGATATAATTTTGTTTTCAATCCTTTTATCACAACAAATGATATATTTGTTTTCAACTATGTTATTATAACAAAATTGACATATTTGTTTACAACTATTTTAAAATAACAAAAATGTCCTATTATTTACAACTATTTTAAATTTGACAAAAATGACAAATTTAATTCAACAACATATTTTTGACAAAAATATAAATTTTGATCCAATAATTATATTTTGACAAAAATGATAATTTTAACTCCATTATTCTAATTTGACAAAAATGATGATTTTTGATTCAGTTATTCTAATTAACAAAAATGATGATTTTTATTTTAACTCCATTCTAATTAACAAAAATGTTAATTTTTGTTTAATTCAATCCTAATTAACAAAAATGTTAATTTTTGATTCAACTAACCTAATTAACAAAAATGATAATTTTCGTTTCCAACTAATCTATTTGACAAAAATGAATATTTTTGTTTCATCTAAACTATTTGACAAAAATAAATATTTTTGTTTCATCTATTCTATTTTTACAAAAATGTATATTTTTTTTCACTATTTTCTTACAACAAAATGTCCTTTTTATTTCAACTATTTTGTTACAACAAAATGTCCTTTTTATTTTAACTATTTTGATTTGACAAAATGACAAATTTAATTCAACAATTATATTTTGACAAAAATGATAATTTTAATTCCATTATTCTAATTTGACAAAAATGATAATTTTTGTTTAAGTCAACTCTAATTAACAAAAATGTTAATTATTGTTTCAACTATTCTAATTAACAAAAATGATAACTCTTTTGATTCAACTATTCTAATTAACCAAAATGATCATTCTTTTGATTCAACTATTCTAATTAATCAAAAAAGATAATTCTTTTGATTCAACTATTCTAATTAATCAAAACTGATAATTCTTTTGATTCAACTATTGTAATTAATCAAAAATGGTAATCCTTTTGATTCACTCGATTCGAATTAACCAAAATGATCAAGCCAACAGATCTACATGATACATCAATCACAGATCAAATCACGTACCATAACAGATAGAATTTAACAGCGGATTTGTGATAACACAATCACAATTAATTTTAATTGTCTAAGAAAAATAAATAAAGAAAATAAAATAGAATTCTCACAATGATTTTTGTCTGAAATTTCAATGTGCTCCATTTTGGTCCTGGTCAGTTCCGTCGCGTAGATCCGGATTTTGCGGTTTCAACGCATTTTATTTCATCGAATTCTGATAAGATTTGAGAGAGATATCATTGTTTATATGTTAATTACAATTTTAAATTAATTAATTAATTAAATATCCTTTAACCTTTCTCCCTCTACGATCCTTCTGTCTGTAACTGGCCGAAATACACAAACCATTCTTGCCTCGCTAGGGTTTGAAACTACTCCACCTTCATCGCGTCGGAGCAAGATCAGAGCACCCCCCACTGTAACACCCCATAATTTTATAACATTAAAATTCACAAATTAAAGTATACTTAATTTTTAGAAAAGAATTAAGTGAAATGGGTTGCGCAGAGAAATATATATATTGATATATATATAAAAATTAAAAATTAAATAAATAAATATGCGAAAAAGTTTAAAACAGCGAATTGGGAGGGGAAATAACCAAACCGACTCATTTTTGAGGTCGACCCAAGCCCCGCTGGGTCGACTAGTGGTTAATCCAGGGTGTTTGGCTGTCAACCCGTTGGCCGATTCGCTCAAATGCAGATTTTGCATTTGATTGGTTCTCATGGTTCAGGATTAATCTAATGGTCCTAAATAACTTCCTACACCTATAAATACATCCTAATGCTAACCCTAAACCTAATTAAAATAGAATAGTTACCGTCGCCATGGGAATCAATGGAGCAGCCGCCAACTAAGAAGGAAGAAAAACTAATTCAATTCTAATTCTCTCAACCCTAAAGCAAAGCAAAACTCTCTCTTTTCTTCTCTAAATTGTGAGTATGATGATCTTAACAAGATTATTATCATTTTAATTAGGTTGAGTTATGAATGGATTATGAGTAGATGATGTGAATTATCATATATGTTGTTGTAAACCCCTTTTGCTATCATGTATATTGTAAATCCAATGTTATGTGATGATGATATCTTATATGTTGTAAATCATGCTATGATGATGTTATGTATGTTGAAAGTTTCTATGCTAAGTTGTGATGAATCATACATGTTAAAAAGGCCATGTTACCATCTATGCTAGTTAGTTCATATTAATTAAATCATCATGTTTGGGTTATGTTGATCTATATGACAAGTCACATATGCAAGTTAGATTGATTAGAAAAGTTATGAACATATTCCAAGACATCTATTATGACATCTAGAATTATGCTATGACATATGTGATATCCTATGCTAGTTCACACCATCATTATGTTGCCTAAAAACCCCATATGCAAGTTTATGTATAGATTTGGGCTATGATCATATCATGTAAATTGAAACATTTAACAAGTTGACACCTTTTGATCCTTAACATGTGTAGTTTATACAAGTTTCACCCCTATTATGATTAGATTTATTTTAATTGTCTATATGTTGTGATAATTTATCTTTGTGCTAGGTGTTAGACTATACAAGTCTAGCCTATATTATGCATTGAATAAGCGAACGTATAAACGTGGGGTAGGGGTAATATTAAGGATTAAATATTAAAAAGTTGGGGTGTAATTGATATGATTTTGCATGCCATAAGTGGATGGCCATAATTGAGTCAATTATGGACATCATTAAAAGTTGACTTAATTAATAATTTGAATAGGGAATTATTAAAACTGGGGTAAAAGATTTTAAGTGTCAATCAATGCTTAGGACACGAGGTTGGACTCGTTTGTGACGTAAACCTGCCCGGACCCGCTCGACAAATCCAGTGGTCACAAATGTCAGCCCAATGTGAGAGGTCCTAGGCCTAAACTAAAGCATAACAGTTGTAAAGACACGAGGTTAGACTCTTTTATGGTGTAAGACTTCCCGGACCCGCCCGGCAAATCCAACTTCCATAAATGCCAGTCTAATGTGAGAGGTCTTTATGAGGTTATGGCCTGAATGAATTAAGAAATACTTAACTAGATAAACATGTAAGGTGGGACATGGGGGTTAAGTATGTGCCTTGGATGGCATGAGGAATCTAGGGGGTGACCTTAGTGGCATGTGAAATACCATTAGTAAGACTTAACCAAACACACATTTAAATGAACATGACTAAGAAGGTTAAGTGGGATATACTAGTGACAAGCTTAGGTGGGTAGCTTGTGGGGGCCCATTTCGACCAGCATCCCAAACGTATCTTTGTGGGCTCGACCCAAGTCGAGGAAGGGACACGCATGCTGGGTTTGACTGTAAGAGGCCAAAACGGGGAGCGGTGGCAACGCAAGTACAACGGGTTTCATATGCGTGTGTGGACCCGGGTTGGTAGGTAAGACGTTGTTGCATTGTGTAGGTATAAGCCGTGCATTCTCAAGTTGTATCGGGTTGCCACTTTAGGGGAGTGATACACCCCACTGTGGGGCCGGCACGGGTATCTACGAGTAGGGAGCCGATCGAAAGTGGGTAGTGGGGTACACCTAGTGGAGATTGGGGCAGACGACACCAATGTAGTCAGCTAGGGGTACGTAAGGCTATTTATAAAGTTTCTGTGTGAAGCAAGTGGGATCAAACAATAGGGTGACTGGTGTGGTGCAGTTTAGTAATCATTCGTTAGTAATTAGGTGTGCCTTTACCATTATCTTTAACGTTATCTTAAACGCTATCTTTATCTTCCTAAGAGTTCATAGACATTTACTTGTCTTCCAGCTTATGCCTTAGTCTAGTTATTTTGATAATAGTATTGTTAGAATTATCATACCCGCCAGACTTTATGTCTGACCCCCTCTATTTCTATCCTTTTCCCCCTCCAGGTCCTCAGGTTCGGCCCAGCTCTAGTGGAGTTTGATTGAATTGCTTCATCTCTCTTTGGAAAGGCCCAGCTCTAGTGGAGTTTGATTGAATTGCTTCATCTCTCTTTGGAAAGCTTGGACCGTTGAAGTAAAGTCCAGCTTGTTATCTTTTTAATGGCTATTTATGTAATGGGA
>JASFAX010002042.1:0-47676 GCA_030737875.1 Allium sativum
GGTTAATATGTTGATTGACAAACCTATATAAGTGTTAATGGTTTAAGGCTTATATGGTGTATATACCATGATATGTGGATTGGATGTTATATTGGTTGTTGATGTGTGATACGTAGTTAATAAACAGTTTGGAATTATAGTCGAATCGATTTTAAATTTTGGTCAGAATAGAACTAGTCGCGCAGCGACAGTTTGCAAATTTCGATCATTGACTTTAAACTGACATACCAGGAGATCCGACCATTGGATCTTCTTGAAATGAAAAACATTGGGTCAAAAATGGAAAGATATTTCAAATGAATCTAAGAATGTTAAGATCCAATAGTTATATTTTGAAATAAGTCCAAATCAATTTCCTATAAAAATCCTAACTTTGCAATTTAAGACCCAAACTGAATTTCAATGAAATGAGCTATTTTTAAATTATTAAAAATAGGAAAAAAATACGATAAATCATAATAAATGATTTGAATGGGATTTGAATTGAACATACCAAGTTTGGAAAGTTAAGTAGCCATTTTGGGAAAATGTGTCGTTTAAACAAAGTTATTTGTGGCGCTTATTGATAAGCCATAATATTGTATTCATTTAGATTGTGAACGTAAATTTAAATAAATGATTTTGAAAGATGATTTCATAAACAAATATAAAACGGAAGTTGAATTTTGAGGAACTAGAAAATATTTTGAAGTGATAAATGGTTGATAAAAGATGTTTCGTAAATGAAGAGAATTTCGACAGCTTAAACCCCAATGTTTAAATGATTTGAAAAGTAAAAAGTACTATGATTTGAAAGTACTTGTGATTATTATTGTGAAACGATTTATCACTTCGGAATAGAAATGATTTTATATGTTACCTATGATTCGGGTAACCAGTGACCAAAATCTGGGAAAACGGGTATAAGGACACCCCTTCGTAGGGGACAAACCTCTCTACTGTTGGAGAGACATACTGTGTATGTGGACGCCTCTACACGTGGGACTTACATAGAATTATTATCAAGATGGGAAGGCTTGGCTCTAGTTTCCTTGTTATCGGGAGAAACCTCCTGACTTGGTTGCATATTTTTGATATGTTGTATTATAGATATTTGACCTTTCCAAAGTGATTTGTTTTGAAATCCTAAAGTTAAGTATGATTTGATATGAAAGAAATATCTATTATTTCAATGATTTGGAATGAAACGGGAATTTTAAGTTCGAAGAGATTATTTTCAAAAGATTTCTTTTTGAAAATAAGTTAATTTGATAATTCTAAAATTGAAGATAAAGTTATTTGGTTTTGAGTTAATATGAAGTTTATTAGATTCGATAAATCTAAATGTGAAAGTGAAACCATCTTTGTTTTAAGTTTGATTCACCGGTATTCATATGGAGAAAACTCTTTCCGTGTTGTACGGTGTGGTCCTTTAATTACCTAAGCTTAAATTGTATTATAATTCACTTGAGTTCTCACATCAATCCTGCGACCGACTCGCAATTTGTTTTTCCCTTGCAAACTCGGGTGCCCATAATTTCCACATAGGGAGCCGGGTAATTTGTTTTGTAGATACTTAGAGTAGGATTCTGGATTGAAGCTCGAGATGTGTCTAAAGAATTTGATAGTCTTCCGCTGAATGTAATTATGATTCTGCTTTGTATTATAATATTTGCGTTGTAGTATGATATTCTTGTACTCTGATGTAATTACGATATTGTATTAATGAGAAGTCTTTTGTTTCTATCTGATGCATTGTATGGCCAAAGTTAATGTTCCAAGGGTTTCTGTCATTTTGGATAGGACTTGTACGGTTTACACTTGATTCGAAAGGCAAGAATTCTCGGCCCATTACAATTGGTACCAGGGAATTGGTTAATTCAAAAGCTTTAGGGTACGACTCATTAGAACAAAAAGAAAGGACTCATCAAAGGTAGGATTGGTAAGACCATATAAAAGAAAACTCATTAGAGATAGGATCAGTAACATCATAGAATGAGTGACTCATTATAGATGGGGTTAGTAATGCCCTAAAATGGTTAAGAATATTATTTCTCCCTTTTTTTCGAGGAAGAAATTTTTTTAAGTGGGGGAGAATGTGACGACTCAAATTTTTGGTTAATTAAAATTATGAACTTGAGTGGATTTTAAATGGTCAAACATCGAATTTGGACTTGAAAATAATTGAAAATAAATTCTAAACTTGGTTTTATAATTTATTAGGATTCAATCAAGGTTAGTAAACTTTAAAATCAATTTCAAAGGTAGATATCAGAAATCAATAATTTGATATTATTTTGATAAGCTTGAAAATAGATATTTTACAAACGACCTCATATTTCGATTAAATTTTTTTTATTGGATCTGGAATGTTGAAAATGGTAAGGTTTCAAATTTCAAAATTTTCGAAGTTAGTATGTGAGCGTACAAAAAATAAACGTGTATCAGGTCAACTAGTCAAAATTAAGTAATAACATAACAAAATAATAAGAAGAGTGGTCAAACGGACTCCAAATTTAACAAGACAAATTTCACTGGATTTGTAACTATGAAATATAATAGGGTTCAAAATTTCGTATTAATCGGATTTACCGTTTGATCATACAAGCAATAAACGCATGAAAAGACTTGAAATAGGCATTCACCTTTAAACAAAACTAAAAGTGCAGGTGTGCTTCCTTTGATGTGTCAACCACCTAGATACTTGAATTCTGCTTTCGCCTCTCCATATCTTCGACAACTAATCAATACGCACCACTCCCCTTTCAATAAAATCAAACCCCTTCTCCTTCTTTCTTTTACATTTTCCATTTTCTTCTTTTACTACTTCCTTCCTTCTCCTTGCTTCAAGCCATGGCCTCCACCCCCTAACCTCCACACAGCCCCTTCCACACATTCCACCCTTCCTGCCCTCCAACATGGACCTCACCTGGCCCCCTCCTCCAAGCCGTGGCCCACCTCTACTCAAAACCCCAAAAGATCGTTCCTAAACCCTAAATCAGCAAGCCCCTTCCCTTAAATCCACAAATCCACCCCTTATCAGCCCCTACAGCCCACTCCTAGCCCACAACAGCTAATTTCGACCCTAGTAACCCATGCGGGTCTCACCTCTATCCCAAATTATAATGCCTTGAAACCCCTTTCCGGCCTGCTCCGAAAACCCAAAAATAGCTCCAGTAGTTCGCCTGTTGAATTAGAAACCCAACCGCGTTGAAACTATGCAGGATTTATTTCAAAACTTTCCAGTGATGTCGGGAGGCTGCTAAAATCTTGTGGGTGCATTCAGATATCTTCCGATTAAAGATGGGAGGAGTGGAGTACTAGGTGAAAATCTCTAAACGGTTAAAGGCTAGTTAACAAATTAATTATAGTAACGAACTCATTTGAATTATATATTGAGTTTTTAATGATGATTTGGGTTTATGATTAGGTTTAATGATGTTTAACGTGATAAAAATGTGATTTTTAAGTGATATACATATAGTTGCATAGGTGTGTGACACTTAGAAACTAGCAGTGTTGAACTGAAAATTGGCTTGAACCTTAAATGGTTATTGATTGGGAAAACTAACTAGATATTGTTCATTGAGTTTGGGTATGAACACCATTGGATATTGAATGATATAATTGTGTTGAATGCATATGGTTGTTGATGATTGTTATTGCAGTTAATCTGTTGATTGACAAACCCAAATAAGCGTTAATGGTTTAATGCGCTTATAGTGTATATACCACAATATGTATGTTGGATGTTATATTGGTGGTTGATGTGTGATATGTAGTTAATAAACAGTTTGGAATTATAGTCGATTCGACTTTATTTTAAAAATCGAATTTTGGTCAGAATAGAACTAGTCGAGCAAGGGTAATTCGCGAATTTCGACCATTGACTTCAAACTGACATACATGGAGATTCAACCATCGAATCTTCCTAAAACAAAAAACGTTGTTTTTAAAATTAAATGAGATTCCATACAAATTTAAAATGGTCAGATCCAATAGTTAGATTTTGAATTAAGTCCAAATCAATTTTCTAGAAAAATCCCGAATTTGTAGTTTAACACCCAAAACTAAATTTCAATGAAATGTGATATTTTTAAATTATTGAAAATAGGAAAATTATGATAAGTCATAATAAATGATTTGAAAGGGATTTGAATTGAACATACCAATTTTGGAAAGTTAAATAACTATTTTTGGAAAATGAGTCATTTAACCAATACTATTTGTGATGCTTATTGATAAGCGATAGCATTGGGTTCATTTATATAGTGAACGTAAATTTAAATGAATGATTTTGAAAGATGAGTTCATAAAAAATATGAAATGAAAGTTGGATTTCGTGGAACTAGAAAATATTTTGAAATAAATATTTTGAAATGATAAATGGTTGATAAAAGATAAATAAAGAAAATTTCGGCGGCTTAAACCCTAATGTTTAAATGATTTGGAAAGTAAAAAGTATTATGATTTGAAAGTACTTGTGATTATTATTGTGAAACGATATATCACTTCGGGATAGAAATAATTCGATATGTTACCTATTATTCGGGTAAACAGTGACTAAATATCTGGGAAAATAGGTATGCGGACGCCTCTTCGCAGGGGACATACCATCTCTACTACGGAAGATGTAATGCCCCGCCTCTATACCCGCTATCGTCCAGTTCATTTCAAAGAAATGTCGTAGACCATAACGAAGAATGAGGTTTGTGAAGAGAGATCGATTGTATGATTACTCCATGTGAGGAATACACATCGAACTCTGATACCGATTAAAATTTCGACATGACCATTCGACACATAGGGCAACTACACAACGGCTATAAATAATCCGGAAAGCAGTATAAAGTAGACAACAACAACGATGTATAAATGTCTCATAGCCAGACATAGAATAATCATATCACAAAGGCGAAATAGATATGAATAAACCAAGGATGTGTACAACAAAGTAGTGGTTAACAAATTTCCACTAATCCAAAAAGAATAGATACATGCACCATGATCTAAACAAAAGAATATGTACACAACAAGTGAAATGACAAAGGTACAAAAGTACATAAAACTATGGAGATAGAGTAGCAAGCTGAAAGTGGAAGATCAATCCTGCGAAGAGACCCAAAGGAGCACCTAAAATGACTCGGCCTGAACCGAGTATTATTTATAAGAAAATAAACAATAAACGGATCAGTCTAGCTGTACTCATCAAATAAACTGAGATGATAAGAGATGTAACACAAGATGACATGATTCTAGTAATAATATCTAGTCATAAATAAATATGAAACATGGCATGTCAACAAAATC
The DNA here is from genome assembly GCA_030737875.1 of Allium sativum. NCBI lineage: Eukaryota > Viridiplantae > Streptophyta > Magnoliopsida > Asparagales > Amaryllidaceae > Allium > Allium sativum. The sequence goes on from JASFAX010002042.1 coordinate 5,290, forward strand.
AGGAAATGACAACGGAATGTCAACACATAAGTATCTCTACATAATCTCAAAGCTAATATAGAATGCAACATTCAACTAATAGCACACAACAGGAAATGACAGAGGAATGCCAACTATAAATCAAATTGATGCGCATGTAATCATAAATCAAATTGACGCGCATTGCATCAAAATAACAAAGAATCAGAAATCATTTATCGAATTGGCGCGTAATGCGTCAAAGTGGTCAAATTGATGCGTAATGCATCAAAGTTGTGAGACACGATCTCTATGTAGCGAACCCGTTGTTTGAGCCGAAGCTCCCCACGAAGCCGGGTCGTGACCCCAAAAGAGAGAAAACACATAAATCGTGAAATCTCCAGAAAACATCAAAAATCATAGAAAGTTGGACCGAAGTCCCAAAGATAAAATCCAAGAATCGTAAGTCCCACTCGGGCGATCGAGGACCACAAAACATAAGTCATGGAGGTGGATACCAACGTCCGGGTGAGTATGAATTACAACGAGATAGTTAATATAAGAAAATAGCTAAATGTTCCATAACCACTCGCTATTCTCGAATATTTACGAACCCGTTGTTAGTTCATTCTAAAAACATCAAGGATAATCATAAAACGGATCACATCAATCCGGGTGAATAGAAATTACTCCAAGCTAGTTAATATAAGGAAATAGCGACATGTCCCATAGCCACATGCTATTCTCGAATATTTACAAACCAGTAATTGGTTTCAATTCAAAACAGAGAAAATCACCACACATGTTCGAACGCACAAGTCCAAGAGTTATCCACCGAAGTAAACGTATAAGGGGTCATAGTCCTCGGTTTTACTAAGGTAAATAAACTAAATTTCTCGTCCGATCGATAGGATAAGGAATCGTATATAAATCAACAGAATCAGAACTGAGTTTAGAAATCGAATTGATTTTAAAAGAATTTGAATTTAAAATCTGATTAAACGTTGGTTCGATGCCCATTGACAATATAAAACACCATTATCCATTGTGGTTCAGTTATTCATGAAAACCGTCGTAGTAGCGAGTAGAACACAAACATCATGAAACATAAACTCACATCACACAACATACAGGAAATCAAGGGATAACATTGTAATTTCGATCAATGAACGAATTGAAATCCCAAACTAGAACCCGAAGGTTTTAAACTACATCAGAATAGACTCGAAGGATATCGAGTCGATAATTCACGTTTTAATGGCGTGAACCATCTTAACAAGAGTATCGAATAAATTCGATATACAAAATAGAGCGCACAGGCTTTATAATGATTTCTAAGTGTAAATTACTCCAAAATTAGTCTCATTTCAAAACTCTCGTTGACATGGTTCCAATGCATCTTGTTTTGCTGAATTCTGAGTTCGTATGAAAAGTTATGATCGTTTTAAAGTGGATAATTATTTCACCCTTTGTTTTTCACTGTTCGGCTATTTACATTGGATGTTTTCCTCCACTAAAATTTTACATTAGTTCCAAATCACTACAAATTAGTTTCATTGGAAATCTCTCATCAAGACGGTTCCAACGCACCTCATTTCGCTCAATTCCGAGTTCGTATGAAGAACTTATGGCCGTTTAAAGATTGAACATTTTTTTTCCTACTGTTCGGCCATTGATGGCTGAACAGAAGGCATTTGTTCGGCCATTAATGGCCGAATGGCTGTTAACCCCAAAAAAAATTACATTTTTGCCTACCAAACATCTCCAAAATGATACAGGCCAATGCCCGAAGGCCTATGATGTAAAACGCATGCAAATGAGGCGTCTAAAACTCACCGGAGCCACTCATAACACCAAATTCACATGCACAAACATTCACACAAGAGATTTGCAATGATTCTTGATTATAAACCCCAAAACGATTAAATTCTCTAACGAAAGAAATCAAATGCGAATAAGTGAATTGTGAAGTCCTAGAACTTGTCGGGTGCGACAATGGTACTTCATAATACCATATTCACATGCATAAGCATATATACATAAGATTGCAATGATTCGGTTTATAAATTCAAGTATGAACAAAATTCCAAACCAAAGCACACTAAAGCGATTCAAGCGACTTGTGAAGACGTAGAAATTTGCCGGGGCAACGTAGCTTCAAAACATCACCAAATCAACTTATAACATATGCATTAGATCATATGAACGATCCTTATCAAAATTTTCAACTCAATGAAACATAAAAACATGAAATCGGCTAAGTTACACTAACATAACTAATTCACTAGCACATGCAAACTCATATGAACACTAAATTACACATGTACAAGCCAATGGCTTGTGGCATAGAAGTGAGTTCAAAAAGAACTCACTTTGGTTTCAAACGATGAAGAACAAGCTCCATTTCAAGCAAAGAACCCACCTTTCTTCATTAGCTCCTCCAAAATCACCTCATGAACATAAATGAAGACTCATGAGTGTTAAGGCACACTAAAAATCTGAAATTGATAGGAGAATAATATAGAGAAGGTGATGAGAGAGCTTACCCATGTTGTAGAATCAAATTAGCACATGAATTGGGGCTTGAATTTGCCATCCCTAGGCTAGGAATTTGCATTTCCCATCATCTTTCCCCATTTTTATAGAAAGAAATGTGTTTTAAGTGAATGAGGAGGAGTGGGAGAGGACGCATGGGCTGATGGGGATTTAAGTGGAGAGTTTGGTTCAGCCCAAATACAAATGGACTAGCCAAGTCCACTTAAAAATGCTCCAAAATTTCCAAACTCCAAACATATCGATAATTGTAGTCAAAAAGGTCGTAAACGATAATCCGGACTCAATGGAAGTGGTCTCGAGTCCTAATTTTATAATTTGTGAAAAATGACATTTTGAGTGACATATCGGATACAACGATATATTTAAATAAAATATTTAAATATATTATCGTGGAATGAACGAGTTGTTACAGACTTCCCCCCTTAAAAGAATTGCGTCCCCGCAATTCCTTAAGAATGAAGTAATAAGTAACAACCAAAAATAATACCACGGAGTGGTACAACAAGAATCGACACGAAATGAAAAGATCATGCCAACGGCCAGGTGAGATCCCAATTTCGTACCACAAGAACATTAAAACTAGAGTTCAATCTTGAACTTCATTACCCATGAAGGTAGTCATCCCAAACGGGTAAAATAATTCCAGAAAAATTTATAAACGCTTTGAATTCAAATAGACTCGCCTTTCTTAGTATGATTCTCAAGGGAATGAGAATCGATAGAATGCACAGAAACCACGCGAATCTAATTTGGAATTCCAAGAAGCAACAGGACTGCGTCTGTTGGACGCAAGATATCAATAGTAGATATTTCTCTTAGGATATGAAATGGGAAATTTTGGTGGTTGACTAATCCATTCCCAAACTCAATCACGACGATGTAGTGAACATCAAACCTGAGCACTTTAGTTTTGCGACAAGGTGGCTGACACCAACAAAACCACAACACAGAGATTCCAACGAATTTAGCTAAGGAAAGCAATTTTCGATGGAATAATCAATTTTAATATCAGTGATTCAAGGTTGGTAATGGAATACCAACCTGTTGTATATAACAATGTTGTATACACAATTATATGATTTTTGTTTGATGATAACAAACAAGTATATATTATTTTGAATGTGTTTGTTATTGTACTGTTATATCACATTACAGACAGGGATATAATATTTATATTTAAATAAAATACAACTGTACAGAAATTCAAATATTCACAGTGTTTTATTTAAATATAATATTTTATTTCAATATACAAACAGTACAAATTTTTTTTTAACTCCACTACAACACTCTATCTTTCAGTCACAGTTTCACTCATTCGTTCTTTTACACAGACTCGTATACATATACACTTTTTCACACTGTTCTTGTCTTCAGTCTTCTGTCTTCACAGCATCTTCACTGTCAGTCCAGTCACCGTCTGCTTACCTGTCACATGAAACAGAAAACACACAGTACACTGCAATAGAAACAATACTAAATATATGCGAATATAAATTTTATTTTTTAAAATTTTATTTGCCTCAGATTTCTGGTGTGTTTCTCATCATTTTTCATGACCTGATCTGATTTATAAAAACCATCAATCTGTGTCTAGACAGCTTGTGATATTCACAGTGATACACTGTAAATACCACAAGGTAGACAGTATGTAAATACAATGCAGGGATAGGAAAACTTGACTGATGGCTGCATATACACACGTGTATAAATACACGTGTGCACTGCCTCGCCAATCAGTTTATACAGCTGTGGAGCAGTCACATGGACTAAGCTCGACACAGTGGAAATGTCAAAGTCAACAAAGCAGAATTCAAACCGTAGGGTCGAGTAACAAAGATCAAGCACTACTCACAAGTACAAATATATCAGCAGTGTACACGCATTGTCAAGGTCAAGACAATCAGGGAAATCACATGAAGGATGGAAATTAGCATGGTCTAATACAAGTGAGTGAGTCAACAGCAAGTACATGGAATCAGTGAACAACAAAGCAGATCAGCTTTTGAAAACAAGAGCAGATGTCAAGCCAGAAACAGCATTCCAGTCCAAGCAACAAATGTATGCAACATGTTTGAAGATCATGGCATTAAGTAAAGCAAATGAACTAAAAATGGTCGAGCAAAAAAAAAAATTCTATGCATGGTGCAAGGCATAGCAGGCAATAAATATGAGCACAAAAACAGTTTCAAGTGTTTCAGCAAATTACAAAATCAAGTGATTTAGCATGACTCGGTTTCAAATAAATCACACAGCAATGATTCACAACAATGGGCATACACAAGTGGCACAAGCAAGAACAGTATGTGTAGAGGGACAATTACATAACAAGCTGCTCAGCAAAGTGGTGAAACAAATGGTCGAGAAGTTTATTTTTCATGTCACATGCAAATCAGCTCGGCGAGGTCACAAATACATAGCAGTGTAATAATGCACATAGCAGTATGGAGGAAGTGTACAAGTGGACAGCAACAAAACAACAGGCCAGAACAATGAGATTCGAGATCAGCATGTTAAAGTGGTCGAGACAGTAGTGAGACAAGTACAAAAATCTCAAGGTAAGCTATTCACATACAAGATGAAGCACAAGGCAAAACAGTATAAACTTAGCAAGGTCGAGCAAATGTTAAAAATGTTCAAGTGCACACATTAGTTCAGCAAACAGTTTTTAAGGGTTGAAGAATATTTCAGCATGCAAGTGGAAACAGGAAGCTGAATCATTTCTGGCAAGTAAAAGAATATCAGCAAAAATGTTTCCATTCACTGATAACAATATACTCGAGTAATTCCAGAAATGGTTTAAAGAAATCAGTTTTATTTGGCAAGTATTAAACTGATTCAAGAAATCACTTGACTATTTCATGAGAACAAAATGAAAACTCACAGATCCTATGGCAAAGTTCTTTCTGGAAAAATCACAATTCCATGTTTGGTAAGATATAAATCAATTACTCTCTCAGAAAGTATCAAACAAAATTTCGGGCAGAGACAAATAAAGCATTTCCAGAAATGGACAAGTGACAATGTATTTTCTGGCAAGAAATATCTCAAAATGTAATGCCAAAAGAATCATCTCGAGTTTATTCTCGGAAATAAATCATGTATTCACGAATGAACATATAAGGCAGATTATATTTGGCTTTAAAATTTTCAGAATAATTTATTCAAGGGAACAAATCAGAGAAAATTTAATGGCAAGAAATGCAGTATAAAATCAAAGAACATTCATGGCAATAAACCATTTCAAAGAGCCAAAGATTTTTTTTCCAGATTTGCTATATAATTTCAAAGTCGACAATCAAGGAGGTCCATGTAATCATGTCATTCAAGACAGTGTTAAGTTAAGACACAAAAAGTTTTTTTTTGGTAAGAAATATTTGGAAATCCAGCATGTTTTCAAAACCGAGAATTCAAAGCAGCAAAAGGGGGAAAGCAACGCAACAATCAAGTCATTTATATGAAATCAGAATTTTAGGGTTTATATTTTTACCCTATATTTACACCCTTTACATCACAGGCAATTATAGTTCGAAACCACAAACAAGTCAATCGAAAATTGAAATCAAGCATCACAGATTCAGGAACAAAAGGAGTTAAAATACTCACAATTTTTTTCCTTCAGAGAATTTCGATCACAAATTGGGGACAAGGAATCAAATCCCAGATCAATCGAGCAAGATAAAGAAATCATCAACACATTCGAGCTTCCAGAGAAAATTCCAGAAGCAATTCATCACGACATCGATCTGATTTGGGGAAAATCCAGAAACCCTAGCAAATCGCCGCCGCCTTTTCTTTTTTCCAGAGGAAGCAAAGCTAACGGGGAAACAAAAATAACAAATGGGCCGGCCATGTTTTAAATGGATAAGGGGATGACCCTTTTTAACTTAACTCCTAGGGTTTCTCTTTATTTTTTTTATACTTGTATTGTTTTTAATTCTGTTTTGTAAAAACGAATCGAACAGTTTATAGATTCTGTAAAAATCTAGAGGTGAATCAGTCAGGGTTTTTTGACTGTCAGTTTCAGAGTCTGTAAAATCTGAGTTATTGGTTACGGGGTTGTAATCAAGGGAAAATCTGATCGAGTGGAGATCGGTCAGTCTAGGGATTTGAGCGTAGGGTTAGTACAGGAGCAGGGAGTGCGAGTTTACAGAGTCTGTAAGCGGGATCTGTTATTAACACCTAGTAGAAACCTTAGTGAATGCAGCAGTAGGCAGAGTCTGCCGAAGCTGGGTATATCTGTGTGTGATTTATTTTCTGCATTTTTGTTTCTGCTATATTCTGTGATTTGTGTATACCGTTAGATTTTTAATTTAGTTATAAACTGTGATAAACCCTATTCACCCCCCCCTCTAGGGTTAATCTAGATCCAACAAGTGGTATCAGAGCAGGTATTTTTTTTAACTCTAGAGTCATGGGTAACCCTGGTTGTCTGTCTAGCGAGAGTCAGTCCAGTTCATCCCCAACTATTTTCACTGGAACAGATTTTTTAAACTGGAAATCCAAAATGGAATTTTATTTAAAATTTGTTAATATTAAATGTTGGGATGTTGTTATCAATGGGTACGATATGGTAGATAAAGTTTTTAATTCTCATGCTACACATATTCTTTATTCTCATCTTGATGATAATCAATACAGTCTGATTTCCCATTGCTTAACTGCGCAGGAAATTTGGACAGCTCTCAATACGAAGTATGGTCAAAGTGACAACTCCAGTTCAAAACCCCAGATTGTCAACTCAGATTCAGAATTCTGTTTAACAGGATTTACAAATGAGAATTCAGAAGGATCAGATGATGGAGAATCAACGGATGCTGAAGTTGAAAATTTCTCATACGAAGATTTGGTCTATATGTGTGTTGATTTAACTAAATCTGTTGATAAACTCAAATCTAAAAACAAAACTCTAAAATTTAGGAATTCTGAGTTGACCAACAAAATTGATGATTTGGAATCACAGCTTGAATATTTTAAAAACCTTTCAGATTCAGATTGTAAAAATTGTTTGAAATTGAAAACCAATCTTGTTCATCTCAATAAAAATATTCAAAAGTTTGAAGATGAAATTTTGATCTTAAAAGCAAACAAGATTGAGTTATCAAATTTGAACAATCATCTGCAAAAGGAATTTGAAATTTTTAAAACTAATATTCATTCCAAACTTGAAATTGCAGAAAAGGAAAATTTGTTGAAATCGAATTCGATTTTGAAAGAACTTGAAAACGAGATTGAAAATTTCAAGAAATTTGAGTCTGAAAGTCGAAAACATTTTGAGTCTGAGATTGCTGAGTCCCAAACCAAAATAAAGTTACTCAATGATGAAAATTTGGTTTTGAAATCTGATTTTGAAAGATGTGAGATCACTAAAAATCGTTGTTCAGATTTATTGAAAGAAAATGGTGATCTTAAAACTGAAATTCAACAACTTGAAACAATCTTGTCTAATTTTTCAAACGGTGAAAAATCTTTGAATATGTTGTTGAAAAACCAATTCTCTGTTCAAAATAAACGTGGACTTGGGTTTGAGAAAAATAATGTTTTTGAAAGACGAATTTCGAATGATTTGAAAAATCCTTCAAACAACCTTGAAAAGAATCAATTTGAAAATTTGAACTCCTATAATTTCAAAGGTTTTTTGAGTCAAAATCAAAATGAGAAATTGTTTTATAATAATCCTTCTAAACAATCCTGGATCCCAAAAAGAAATAAACCAAACTTCGTGAAATTCAAACAGATTTGGGTTCCTAAGGGTACAAAGGTTTATTCTGATGGTTTGTTATATAAACAGGTTTGGGTACCAAAACAAATGAATACAACTGTGAGTGGTTTTACTAATTTTGTTCGACCACTTGATCATCTCAATCATTAGGTACCAGAGGAGGCTGAGGAACAACTGTGCTGAAAAGAGAAACGGATTCAAACTGCTTCACATCATTGAATCATCTACTGTTCCTTAGCCAAGTCTGATGAGTTAGAGACCCACAACGTCTTCTGTGAATCAAGTATGATTTCTAACCTCATCCTTGTAAATATTTCTTTTATTGTTTATCTCTGCTTCTTCTACCCCTTTCTATTTTATTTTCTTCTATTTATTTTTATTTGATTTGTCACTGCCATACCTCTTTGTTTATCCTGTGCTTCTTAAACTTCCAATTGCAGTTCTCATGATTTTCTGGAAATTCATTTTATTTGAATAAAACTCTCTTGTTTATAATCATTTCCAGATTCTGAATTTAATCTTGTAATTATCTGCAATTGTTTAGTGGTTTATTTTATTCTTGAATTCATAACAGTGCTGAAGCATTCATGTCATATCTTGAACACTGTTAATTTGAATTCTAAATTTTTTTTGAAGATCTGAATATTTAATGAAATTTCACACACCTTTGATGTTCTGAGTGTATTCTAATTCATTTTAGAAAAGATGAAAATATTATACTCATTACAGCACTCTATTATTTATCAGTTGTGATAATTTCATTGATTTTCAGATTGGCTTGAATCAGTGATACATCCTGAATTCCATCTTTATTCATGATCATTATGGTTAGAATATGTCTGTTTGAAATCATTTGAAATTCCTGATATTTTGAATATCTCACACCGCTTATTTTTTGAAATTGTCAATCTTGTGTGAATGATTCATTATATCCCAAAACTTTACATTGATTCATGTGATTTCAAATAAATTATCCCGATCATGAATATTTTCAAATTTGATGTAAATGACCTGAAATTTCTCTTGGGCTTGTCAGAAATAGTTTTGAGAAACTCTTGAAAATGTTCTTTTTGAAAATGGTCTTGGAAAATCATTGTTATTTCATGATTATTTGATTTGAATATATGTTTGTTTAAAATCATTTGAAATTATTGATTTATTGGATCTCACACATATCTTGAATCTGAAATATAACCTGGTGTGATTGACTCATTAAATCCTAATACTTTCACATTTCTTCAAATGATTTAAAATAGAGTATATTTGCAAATCTTGGATCATGAACCACCTTATGTGACCAACATCTTGACAAGTCTGATTTTGAACAGTTCTTGTTTGTGCTGCTCTGATACTGTTTTCAAATAACTGTCTGTTTTAATCTGCTTGCTGCTCTGATATTTGTGCCAAAGTTGTAATCTTGTCCGTTTGGGCTTTGTGTTTGAAATTTCTTCAATCTAAAATATTTTGAGTGTGAATAAAATCTTTGAGAAAGAGACTACAAGTGGTATAAATTCTTTATTTTTTTTACTCACCTGTTTTGAACTATCACCCTGTATAAATACATTTTTTCCCTTTGTATAAATCTGTGTATATCACTCTTGTAATTGATTTTCAATTTTAAACTTATTTATTGATTATTCATTCAGAAATTGAAATCAATATCCATATTGAACTGTATTTATAATTCATCAAAATTATTATCAGATTTCAAAATTGTGATGAATTGTGACTACAGTATATTTCACAACAAGAGGAGATTTTATTTGAATTTTCATGATGGTTGAACATTTATTTTAATATATTTGAATTGGCAATTATTTCACAATCATTTTCTTTATCTATCATCCTTCTGCCATCCATCATGATTTTATATTAATGTGGAGAGTTAATAATCTTAAAAATCTTTTTGAATAAACAGTGAAAATTTGTGATAGAAATGGGACTATATTGTTTATTCAAAATTAGTGATAATTGAAAAATTTTCAATAATCCCAGTACAGTCTAGCATATTTCATAATATAATTAATTTAGAAATTTTTTTTTCACCTACCATCATTTCTATCATCCATATTGGTTTTATATAGCGAGGAGTTTTTCCTTTTAAAAGCTGAAAATGATAAAAATATAACTAATACATAAGTGTGTCTCTAACCTCATTTAAAAATCCAAGCTCTGGTTATGCATGGTTATGAGACGTCTTATAATTTAAGCTGCGACTGATCCCATTTAAAAATCCAAGCTCTGGTTATGCGTGGTCAGTGTGCTCTTAAATAAAAAGGAAATAAAGTGCTAAAAATAGAAATAAATTTGAAATTCTCTTCAGTGTATAAAAACCAGCCTATCAATCCATCTTTCTAATCTGTGAAATGTGTTGAAATATTATGACGTATTATGATTTGTTGATTGATAGATATTGGGATTTGAGATTATTCGATCTCGTCACTTAAATTGAATTATTTATTATAGTCCAAATCCATCACTAACTTTGAAAATAATTGGAAATAATTTTTTAAAAAAAAACTCTCTCCATTTTATATAAAATTCATCATATATCCGTCGTTCTCTAAAATGTGAAATATGCCTCCAGTTCTTAGAATATTATGATTTTTGTTTGACTGATTGAATTTTATGATGACCGTTCTTCTTCCTAAGCTGAAATTATATTTTTAGTCATTTTTCATCTGTATTTTAAAATCTGTATCCTTTTGATGATAACAAAAGGGGGAGAATGGATTAGATTTTGATTTATGAGTGAATATTTTATAAATATTTTTTAATTTTGAAAATTTAATTATTCATACATATGCATAGTTATAGGGGGAGTTTCTGTTATAGGGGGAGCATTTAAATAGGGGGAGTTCAAATATTCACGAACAAACACATTTATTATATTCAAAATCTTTTATTTGTTTGTCATCATCAAAAGGGGGAGATTGTTGTATATAACAATGTTGTATACACAATTATATGATTTTTGTTTGATGATAACAAACAAGTATATATTATTTTGAATATGTTTGTTATTGTACTGTTATATCACATTACAGACAGGGATATAATATTTATATTTAAATAAAATACAACTGTACAGAAATTCAAATATTCACAGTGTTTTATTTAAATATAATATTTTATTTCAATATACAAACAGTACAAATTTTTTTTTAACTCCACTACAACACTCTATCTTTCGGTCACAGTTTCACTCATTCATTCTTTTACACAGACTCGTATACATATACACTTTTTCACACTGTTCTTGTCTTCAGTCTTCTGTCTTCACAGCATCTTCACTGTCAGTCCAGTCACCGTCTGCTTACCTGTCACATGAAACAGAAAACACACAGTACACTGCAATAGAAACAATACTAAATATATGCGAATATAAATTTTATTTTTTAAAATTTTATTTGCCTCAGATTTCTGGTGTGTTTCTCATCATTTTTCATGACCTGATCTGATTTATAAAAACCATCAATCTGTGTCTAGACAGCTTGTGATATTCACAGTGATACACTGTAAATACCACAAGGTAGACAGTATGTAAATACAATGCAGGGACAGGAAAACTTGACTGATGGCTGCATATACACACGTGTATAAATACACGTGTGCACTGCCTCGCCAATCAGTTTATACAGCTGTGGAGCAGTCACATGGACTAAGCTCGACACAGTGGAAATGTCAAAGTCAACAAAGCAGAATTCAAACCGTAGGGTCGAGTAACAAAGATCAAGCACTACTCACAAGTACAAATATATCAGCAGTGTACACGCATTGTCAAGGTCAAGACAATCAGGGAAATCACATGAAGGATGGAAATTAGCATGGTCTAATACAAGTGAGTGAGTCAACAGCAAGTACATGGAATCAGTGAACAACAAAGCAGATCAGCTTTTGAAAACAAGAGCAGATGTCAAGCCATAAACAGCATTCCAGTCCAAGCAACAAATGTATGCAACGTGTTTGAAGATCATGGCATTAAGTAAAGCAAATGAACTAAAAATGGTCGAGCAAAAAAAAATTCTATGCATGGTGCAAGGCATAGCAGGCAATAAATATGAGCACAAAAATAGTTTCAAGTGTTTCAGCAAATTACAAAATCAAGTGATTTAGCATGACTCGGTTTCAAATAAATCACACAGCAATGATTCACAACAATGGGCATACACAAGTGGCACAAGCAAGAACAGTATGTGTAGAGGGACAATTACATAACAAGCTGCTCAGCAAAGTGGTGAAACAAATGGTCGAGAAGTTTATTTTTCATGTCACATGCAAATCAGCTCGGCGAGGTCACAAATACATAGCAGTGTAATAATGCACATAGCCGTATGGAGGAAGTGTACAAGTGGACAACAACAAAACAACAGTCCAGAACAATGAGATTCGAGATCAGCATGTTAAAGTGGTCGAGACAGTAGTGAGACAAGTACAAAAATCTCAAGGTAAGCTATTCACATACAAGATGAAGCACAAGGCAAAACAGTATAAACTTAGCAAGGTCGAGCAAATGTTAAAAATGTTCAAGTGCACACATTAGTTCAGCAAACAGTTTTTAAGGGTTGAAGAATATTTCAGCATGCAAGTGGAAACAGGAAGCTGAATCATTTCTGGCAAGTAAAAGAATATCAGCAAAAATGTTTCCATTCACTGATAACAATATACTCGAGTAATTCCAGAAATGGTTTAAAGAAATCAGTTTTATTTGGCAAGTATTAAACTGATTCAAGAAATCACTTGACTATTTCATGAGAACAAAATGAAAACTCACAGATCCTATGGCAAAGTTCTTTCTGGACAAATCACAATTCCATGTTTGGTAAGATATAAATCAATTACTCTCTCAGAAAGTATCAAACAAAATTTTGGGCAGAGACAAATAAAGCATTTCCAGAAATGGACAAGTGACAATGTATTTTCTGGCAAGAAATATCTCAAAATGTAATGCCAAAAGAATCATCTCGAGTTTATTCTCGGAAATAAATCATGTATTCACGAATGAACATATAAGGTAGATTATATTTGGCTTTAAAATTTTCAGAATAATTTATTCAAGGGAACAAATCAGAGAAAATTTAATGGCAAGAAATGCAGTATAAAATCAAAGAACATTCATGGCAATAAACCATTTCAAAGAGCCAAAGATTTTGTTTCCAGATTTGCTATATAATTTCAAAGTCGACAATCAAGGAGGTCCATGTAATCATGTCATTCAAGACAGTGTTAAGTCAAGACACAAAAAGTTTTTTTTTGGTAAGAAATATTTGGAAATCCAGCATGTTTTCAAAACCGAGAATTCAAAGCAGCAAAAGGGGGAAAGCAACGCAACAATCAAGTCATTTATATGAAATCAGAATTTTAGGGTTTATATTTTTACCCTATATTTACACCCTTTACATCACAGGCAATTGTAGGTCGAAACCACAAACAAGTCAATCGAAAATTGAAATCAAGCATCACAGATTCAGGAACAAAAGGAGTTAAAATACTCACAATTTTTTTCCTTCAGAGAATTTCGATCACAAAGTTGGGGACAAGGAATCAAATCCCAGATCAATCGAGCAAGATAAAGAAATCATCAACACATCCGAGCTTCCAGAGAAAATTCCAGAAGCAATTCATCACGACATCGATCTGATTTGGGGAAAATCCAGAAACCCTAGCAAATCGCCGCCGCCTTTTCTTTTTTCCAGAGGAAGCAAAGCTAACGGGGAAACAAAAATAACAAATGGGCCGGCCATGTTTTAAATGGATAAGGGGATGACCCTTTTTAACTTAACTCCTAGGGTTTCTCTTTATTTTTTTTATACTTGTATTGTTTTTAATTCTGTTTTGTAAAAACGAATCGAACAGTTTATAGATTCTGTAAAAATCTAGAGGTGAATCAGTCAGGGTTTTTTGACTGTCAGTTTCAGAGTCTGTAAAATCTGAGTTATTGGTTACGGGGTTGTAATCAAGGGAAAATCTGATCGAGTGGACATCGGTCAGTCTAGGGATTTGAGCGTAGGGTTAGTACAGGAGCAGGGAGTGCGAGTTTACAGAGTCTGTAAGCGGGATCTGTTATTAACACCTAGTAGAAACCTTAGTGAATGCAGCAGTAGGCAGAGTCTGCCGAAGCTGGGTATATCTGTGTGTGATTTATTTTCTGCATTTTTGTTTCTGCTATATTCTGTGATTTGTGTATACCGTTAGATTTTTAATTTAGTTATAAACTGTGATAAACCCTATTCACCCCCCCTCTAGGGTTAATCTAGATCCAACACAACCAACTAGAAACCGATAAAAAAATATTGGTAACGGAATACCAGTGAACTACAAGTCGATAACAAATATTGGTAACAGAATACCAATGAACTACTTAGGGAAATCGATTTCGAACTAGGTACTAAATCTCATTTAGTAACCATAAAGACGAATAATTAGGAACTATACAAAATTCCCAATATTCAGAAACTCGAGTATCGATTTTAGAAAACCGGTAACATCGAGAAGATGATGGATAAGTAATGCACAACTTACCACTTAGGAACAACATGATTTATGATAATATTCCGCCAAAAATCGCAAATTGCAAAAGCATCAGCAATTAATCAAAGAAGCAATAGACAATTTCTATAACAAGATGAGATTAAACCAAAGAGGTCCTAAACCCCAAAAACTTTGATTCACAAGGGTTAACAAATGTGCGGAGACAATTTTCGACCCAAATGATTCAAATAAACAAGGAATGAATATCAAAAGAGCTCATCCTCTCGAGATTCATCTCTAAGAACGACGCTAGGCTAAGTCCATAAGTGAATTGACTTTGGCACTTCCGGATGATCGACTAGATCATAGATTTGAAGAAAGGAATTATTGAGTTAGCCGCTGATCACAAAAACTCAAATTTTCCTCTCCCCATGGGAATAATGCGAAATTCCCAATCATTAAGAATTTTCGAGAATCAAAGAACTGAAATCTAGAAATTAGAGACATAAATAAACAATTTTGAACCACTCAAAAACAAGGATTAGGAATAATGCGGGACTCCCAATCCTGGAGTTGTTTATTTACTCAAAGAAAAGATTCAAGATAATTTCAAATTAAAAATCTTGAACGACTCGAATTCTTGGAATTACTTCAAGGAAGTCTAGAAATAAATTATCTAGAAAAACAACAAAACGATTACAAAAAAATTACAAAAATCCAAAATATCATTATTTTGATTAACTTATTAATGGTTAATTTAATTTTAAGGATCATTTCAAATGTTGGATTGTCACATAATGGTGTTTAGGAATTCCGAGCTACAACATGGCGTCCCACGTCTCGTTCGAGATCCTTAACGCACCCGATGGACAAGTTAACACAAGAAAGTCCTCACAATTTCTAACGTTCATGCAAATCTTGCGAAAATATAAAAATTCAATAAATCATTTAGGATGGCAAAAATAAAATAAAATTCCTTTATCAACTTACGAATAAAACACAAATGATATCTTTTGATAACGAAGAACACGATCGATATATATCAAAAGAACATAAATAAAATAATCTCTGAACAAGGTAAATGACATTAAGGAATTAATGACACATACCTTGACTCAAGAAGAGGGATCATAAGAAGCGGGATGCTTTCCCTCATTCTTAATCTTGAGTTTGGAAAGCAACGAGGTAACACAAATGTATCATCGTGCATTTGTTGAGTTAATTTAGCACAAATGCTTGGTGACTCACACCGGCACAACGAGGTAACAAATGCGTTGTTTTAGCCTGAAGGCTTGGTGATCTCACACCGAACTAGAACTATATAGCTGACAACAAGGGAGTAGATTTAGTCACAAAGACATGATATCTCCATACCGACTGACAAGTGATCAATTGACCATGCTAGGCACGTAACGACGTACGAAACAATCTTAACTAGAAATCAAGAAACGTGAGGATCAAAGGCGCTTACCACGTGTGTAACGACGCTTGGGAAAGATATCCAATGATCAATCAACTTCAAGGATCATAAGTGATCAACAAGGTAAGAGTGATACACAATAGGACAAACAGATAACGATTAGCAACTCGAGTCAAAGAATGAAATAGAAGCACCACTAGAGCACACGACCCTAGATGGACTATAGAAATCAACCCGAAAAAGACGAGTTGATAACTATTCTAAAAGAACAAAAATTGGCCACTAGATACTCAAACACCCCTCCGAAGGAGGTACACTAGGTGAATTAGCACTTGCACGGCTACGACCAACTATTTCGCTTCTTTAAGGAAAAAGAAGGAGGAAAAAAGTTAGTCTTAAGTTGAATTCAAACGGCGTGAATTCAAAAAATGGAATCGTATAGGAAGATAAGCTATGACGGGTCTTAAGACTCTAACTAAAACCCTAAAGCATGATTCCCGAGAGAGGCTTAAAACAATACCATCATCATACTATCTTACACTGTTCCGGAAAGTGGCTCTGATACCAACTGTAATGCCCCACCTCTATACCCACTATCGTCCAGTTCATTTCAGAGAAATGTCGTAGACCATTACGGAGAATGAGGTTTGTGAAGAGCGACTGATTGTATGATTACTCCATGTGAGGAATGCACATCGAATTCTTATACCGATTAAAATTTCGACATGACCATTCCGCACATAGGGCAACTACACAACGGCTATAAATAATCCGAAAAGCAGTATAAAATAGACAACAACAACGATGTATAAATGTTTCATAGCCAGACATAGAATAATCATATCATAAAGGCGGAATAGATATGAATAAACCAAGGATGTGTACAACAAAGTAGTGGTCAACAAATATCCACTAATCCCAGAAGAATAGATACATGCACCATGATCTAAACAAAAGAATATGTACGCAACAAGTGAAAGGACAAGGGTACAAAAGTACATAAAACTACGGAGATAGAGTAGCAAGCTGAAAGCGGAAGATCAATCCTACGAAGAGACCCAAAGAAGCACCTAAAACGACTCGGCCTGACCCGAGTATTACTTATAAGAAAATAAACAATAAACGGATCAGTCTAGCTCTACTCATCAAATAAACTGAGATGATAAGAGATGTAACACAGGATGACATGATATTAGAATAATATATAGTCATAAATAAATATGAAACATGGCATGTCAACACAATCAGGAAATGACAATGGAATGTCAACACACAAGTATCTCTACATAATCTCATAGCAAATATAGAATGCAACATTCAACTAATAGCACACAACAGGAAATGACAGAGGAATGCCAACTATAAATCAAATTGACGTGCATCGCATCAACGTAAACGTAAATCAAATTGATGCGCATTGCATCAAAGTAAACATAAATAAATTGACGCGCATCGCATCAAAGTAAACCTAAATCAAATTGACGCGTAATGCATCAAAGTAGTGAGATACGATCTCTAGGTAGCGAACCCATTGTTTGAGCCAAAGCTCCCCACGAAGCCGGGTCGTGACCCCGAAAGAGAGAAAACACATAAATCGTGAAATCTCTAGAAAACATCATAAATAATAGAAAGTTGGACCGAAGTCCCATAGATGAAATCCGAGAATCGTAAAGCCCAATCGGGTGATCGAGGACCATAAAACATAAGTCATGGAGGCGGATACCAACGATCCGGGTGAGTATGAATTACACCAAGATAGTTAATATAAGAAAATAGATAAATGTCCCATAACCACTCGCTATTCTCGAATATTTACGAACCTGTAATTGGTTTCTTTTCAAAACAGATAAAATCACCACACATGTTCGAACGCATGAGTCCAAGAGTTATCCACCGAAGTAAACGTATAAGGGGTCATAGTCCTCAGTTTTACTAAGGTAAATAAACTAAATTTCTCGTCCAATCGATAGGATAAGGAATCGTATATAAATCAACAGAATCAGAACCAAGTTTAGAAATCGAATTGATTTTAAATGGATTTGAATTTAAAAACTGATTAAACGCTGGTTCGGTGCCCATTGACAACATAAAACCCCATTATCCATTGTGGTTCAATTATTCATGAAAACCGTCGCCGTAGCGAGTAGAACACAAACATCATGAAACATAAACTCACATCACACAACAAAAGGAAATCAAGGGATAACATTGTAATTTCGATCAATGAACGAATTGAAATCCCAAACTAGCACCCAAAGGTTTTAAACTACATCAGAATAGACTCGAAGGATATCGAGTCGATAATTCACGTTTTAATGGCGTGAATCATCTTAACAAGAGTATCGAATAAATTCGATATACAAAATAGAGCGCATGGGCTTTAGAATGATTTCTTAGTGTAAATTACTCTGAAATTATTCTCATTTCAAAACTCTCGTTGACACGGTTCCAACGCAACTTGGTTTGCCGAATTCCGAGTTCGTATGAAAAAGTTATGATCGTTTTAAAGTGGATAATTATTTCACCCTTTGTTTTTCACTGTTCGGTTATTTACTTGGATGTTTTCCTCCACAAAAAATTCACATTAGCTCTAAATCACTACATATTAGTTTCATTGGATTTCTCTCGTCGAGACGGTTCCAACGCACCTGATTTCGCTCAATTCCGAGTTCGTATGAAGAAGTTATGGCCGTTTAAAGATTGAACATTTTTTTTCTTCTGTTCGGCCATTAATAGCCGAACAGAAGGCATTTGCTCGGCCATCAATGGCCGAACGGCTTTTAAACCCCAAAAAAATTACATTTTTGCCTACCAAACATCTCCAAAATGATACTGGCCAATGCCCGAAGGGCTATGATGTTAAATACATGCAAATGAGGCGTCTAAAACTCGCTGGAGCCACTAATAACACCAAATTCACATGCAACAAACATTCACACGAGAGATTTGCAATGATTCTTGATTATAAACCCCAAAAAGATTAAATTCTCTAACGAAAGAAATCAAATGCGATATAAGTGAATTGTGAAGTCTTAGAACTTGTCGGGTGCGATAATGGTACTTCACAACACCATATTCACATGCATAAGCATATATACATAAGATTGCAATGATTCGGTTTATAAATTCAAGTATGAACAAAATTCCAAACAAAGCACACTAAAGCGATTCAAGCGATTTGTGAAGACTTTGAAATTTGCTGGGGCAACGGAGCTTCACAACATCACCAAATCAATTCATAATATATGCATTAGATCGTATGAACGATCCTTGTCAAAATTTTCAACTCAATGAAACATAAAAACATGAAATCGGCTAAGATACACTAACATAACCAATTCACTAGCACATGAAAACTCATATGAACACTAAATTACACTTTTACAAGCCAATGATTTGTGGCGTAGATGTGAGTTCAAAAAGGAACTCACCTTGGTTTCAAACGACGAAGAACAAGCTCCATTTCAAGCAAAGAACACACCTTTCTTCATTTCCAAAATCACCTCATGAACATAAATGAAGACTCATGAGTGTTAAGGCACACTAAAAATCCGAAATTGATAGGAGAATAATATAGAGAAGGTGAAGAGAGAGCTTACCCATGTTGTAGAATCAAATTAGCACATGAATTGGGGCTTAAATTTGCAAACCCTAGGCTAGGAATTTGCATTTCCCATTTTCTTTCCCCATTTTCATAGAAATAAATGTGTTTTAAGTGAATGAGGAGGAGTGGGGGAGGATGAATCGGCTGATGGGTGTTTTAGTGGAGAGTTTGGTTCAGCCCAAACACAAATGGACTAGCCAAGTCCACTTAAAAATGCTCCAAAATTTCCAAACTCCAAACATATCGATGTTTGTAGTCAAAAAGGTCGTAAACGATGATCCAGACTCAATGGAAGTGGTCTCGAGTCCTAATTTTATCGTTTGTGAAAAACGACATTTTTAGTGATATATCAGATACAACGATATATTTAAATAAAATATTTAAATATATTATCGTGGAATGAGCGGGTTGTTATAGAAGAGACATACTATGTATGCAGATGCCTCTGCTCGAGGGACTTACATAGAGTTATTATTGAGATGGGAATGCTTGGCCTAGTTGTCTTGTCATCAAGAGAAACCTCCTGACTTGGATGCATATGTTTAGATATGTTGTATTATAGATATTTGAGCTTTCCAAAGTGATTGGTTTTGAAATCCTAAAGTCCAGTATGATTTGATACGAAATAAATATCTAGTATTTCAATGATCTGAAATGAAATGGGGATTTTAAGTCCGAAGAGATTATTTTCAGAAGAATTATTTTTGAAAACAAGTTAATTTGATAAATCTAAAAGTCAAGATAAAGCTATTTGGTTTTGAGTTAAGTTGAAGTTTATTAGATTTGATAAATCTAAATTTGAAAATGAAACCATCTTTGTTTCAAGTTTGATGCATTGGTATTCTTATGGAGAAAACCCGTTCCATGTTATACGACATGGTCCTATAATTACTTAAGCTTAAATTGTATTATAATCGACTTACGTTCCCACACCAGTCCCATGACTGATTTGTAGTTTGTTTTTCCCTTGCAAACTCGGGTGCCCATAATTTCCACACGGACAGATGGGTAGCTTTTTTTGCAGATACTTAGAGCAGGATTCAGGATTGAAGCTAGACCTATGTTCAAAGCATTTGTTAATCTTCTACTAAATGTATGGTTTCACTATGTATTGTATTTATTATTTACTGATATTTGCGTTGTACTATGATATTCTTATACTCCGATTTAATATAGATATGGTATTAGTGAAAAGTCTTTTGTTTCTTTCTGATGTTTTGTAAGCCCAAAGTTAATGTTCTGAGGGTTTCTGCCATTTTGGATCAGACTTGTGCGGTTTACAGTCGATTCGAAAGGCAAGAATTTTTGGGCCATTACACTTGCCTTCTGCAAATCGCGATTCGCTTCAGGAGTTTGAGCAAGTTCTTTGGGTTGCATGTAGTTGCGAATTTGAAAAGGATACAAATGGAGGTTGATAAGCGGTGGTGGAGTGATGATTCTTAGGTTGAATGGGTGCTTCAGAGGGTTTCGGTTAATCATGATTTTTCGATCGAAGCTATGGTTTGAGTTTTCTGATGTGAATTTGAGTATGGAGTTTTAAATTTTCATAGTGAACTTAGGAAGTTGTTGTTGTGGTGTTTGCGCTATTGGATGGTGAAGGAGGTTATGACTAGTGCTTGGAATCGAGGGTGATGGAGAGTGGTTTTATGGGAGATGCTTGTTCAAGTTTATGCAGTGATTTGGTGGAAATAGACGAAGTACCTAGTTTTGAAGTAATGGAATTTTGAACTCGGCATGCGAATGAGTTGAAGTATGCAGGTTGCTGGTTGCGTATGTGATGAACAGGAAAGTGTTGAAGACTGCAGAAGTGTTGAAGATTTATTACAGAGGAAAATGTTGTGTAAGTTGTTATTTATGTTTTACTAAACTTACGCTCTCCTTGTTTTGCAACATTCGCATTTCGAAAGTATGTCTGCCCTTTTTTATGTTTGTCTTATACTTCCAACTAATCATGCGTATTTGAGTTGTATTTGACCAAGTTGTGACAGTTGACCACCCTAGATAATTTTAGTACATTTTAGTCTTGTTATGACTTTAAACTTTATGTGTGTATGCACTTGGAAAACATTGCTAGTACATGCATAATTGAGTTGCATAAGTCTCAAGAAAATGGCACCTTTTAATATTAGCACCCACTTTCATTTATCAATACCATTTAGTATTTTAAATTGCTTTTGAAAATCATGTTGGCTTAACATGCTTACTGCCTGAACAACTTTGATTTTAGTGAAAACTTTTTTTAACTTGAATATATGCCGAACTAACATATAGTTTCTTTCCAATGGGTTTTTAATTTAACTTTAGCATTAAGTAAATGAAGAAAGCAAGAAAGTATGCAAAATAACACAAGTTACTTAATATCTAGCTATTCCGGCCATTTAAGTTACATTTTGTGTCATCTCAGTTCGAACTATGCTACATTGGGATTTTGATAAACCATAAAGTAAACTCTACTTAAGTTCATCCTCCTTATTTTCACATGGAAATTCAAATCAATTCAGACTTCACCGGTTTAACTAAATGTGACATATACTCGAATATTATGCAACATATATTACTACTATTTTATGTCCAATTGCAAACCATGTCCACATTATGGTAAGGCTTTAAGGAATTTTTGTTTTACTGCATAAAAACATACACACTTGTATAATATGTTAATTTAGGCTACCTATGCTCGTACTTATTTTGTCCTTACAACTATATTGCCAGTACCATCATACTTTTACCACTTTATAAGCTATTATATACCGTCTTTTCTAAATCCTAACTGTAAAAAACAAATTTGATGTCATATACTTCGTAATTTGAAGGATGCACAAGAGATGGAATTTGATATGTTACATTTATACTTCGAACTTGATGTGCGTGTGCGTATGCTTATTAGAGTTGCACAAGTCTCGAGTAAATGACAACCGCTTTGGATTTGAGTGATGAATCATCTCGTTACATGTTTAACTGTGTTGTTGTATTACAATTTTGTCTTCCCATTACTACACATTTTCTTTTGCATACATGTACTAGTATATATGCTTTTATACGTACATTTATAAAGCACATGAATATGTTATATCTTTCCATATTGTGCTGTTTTATTCCTGTCAGTTTGGTGAGTTTTTGGATGGTAGTTGTTATAAATGATTCTTATACATCAGTTGGTGCTTAGTATAGCAGAAAGTTGCTACAAGTATGGTGTTGGTCTATTGTATTGAGTACGCTTTGGTGAGTCTGTTGACGGTAGTTGTTTTGTTCTTCATTGCATACATATATGTGATGTGATTGCAAAGCAAAACCCTTTCGTTAAAAAAAAACCTTATGAATTGAAAGAAAAACAGTATGAGGAAAATGAGAATCAAAATTGAAGATGAAACAATATGTTTGGGTAATATTATAAACAGTAAAATGGACACTGATATTTAAGATGTTAAGAAATAAATTTTGTTTTATATTTGGTGTAATTTAATGTTAAGAAAATGAAAACCAAAATGATAGAAAACCCAAATGAATATTTAAATAGATCTAAATTCATAATCTTCTATTTTTCCTATTTCCCTTAAATTTGTACTATAACATTATTAACCGTCATCATTCTAGGAAGTCTGGAAGCCATTTTCCAAAGTCCGTAACAGTTATGCACATTTTTTGTTGCCAATTTCCTTGCGGTTCTTGGATTAAAACATCAATTGCTTATTTTCCATATTATTGATGATATTTCGTACTTTATAACTATGATAACAAAGAAATTAAAGTTAGACCCTGTTCTAAGTGCTCGTCATTAGATACAAAAAACACAACATAAGTGAAAATAATTCTGCATTGGGATGAAAATGCTTCCAATGAAGCTATAGTGTTCTGGAAGTAGATTAGAAGTATTTTAACATAATACTTGAATCTGGTTTTTATTTTTATTTATATGCATAATTTCATTTACGAAATTTTCAACTCTTCTTCAGGCCACTATAACATTAATCAAGATAAAGAAACAATTATAATATGTATTTTAAAAATGAGTGTGAATTGGACTCCTTTCAAAATTTACGTCAACACGTAACTCATACTCCACATTGTACTTCCTTTTCTACGAACATGATATGGATGGATGGCGTTTTAAGTGACCATGAAACAAATGGCATGTTCCATTTCAAATGTGAAATCAATGCTTTAGACATCTCTGTCATGTCTATCATAGGTACAACTTCCACATACTTGTAAAATTTCCGAAATCAGGAGGAGTATATAAGTACACACGATCAACCATGGTAGGCCACAGAATGTAGATGAAAATTCTAACCAAGCATATAATAAAAATTAAGTATTTGGACTAAGTTGTTAATGTTTTGCTTATGCAAAAAGATACAGATGTAAATGTAAATTTGAACGCCCTTTTTGACAAAGTTTATATTGCATCCATTATTATGCTTTATCCGAAATGTTGTTAAAGCTAAAGAAGAACATATATTTCTGATAAAGTTGGAAAAGAATTAGCAACATTATTTTTCAACCGAAAAGAATAGCCATAGAAGTTGCTGTTAATTTTCGTTTGGTTCTAGTTTTGTAATTGCTAGTTCATAAACTAGTGCTTATGATAGTAAGTTGTTAACTTGTGCCAGTCAACAAATTTTAACCTTTCTTAATCCTACACTTGGTATATTGGGAAACAGATCCAGATTACAAGTTTAAAAATAGCTATCAACTACCTTACTGCCATTAACTCTATCACAATAGGCATTTTCAAAAAACACAAAATGTTCCATAGTATGAGAAAAAGATTATAGCTTTTACCACTTAAGTTTGTGTATAATTGTCAGATTAACATTTAAAATTTGAAAGAAGAAATAGCTTTTTACATGAAATGTCAAAAACATAGTTTTTAAAAACAAACTAATTTATAATTGAGATATGGGTTGTTCATAATTTTATAATAAAAACAACAACAAAATATGACTAAACTATCAAGGAATGCTTACTTTTTAATTATGCAGCTGAGTCAAAACAATTTAACAAATGTATAACATGTTATAGTGACACATAATGAAATTTAGAGCTTCTTTTATTTCTTAAAGACGATGTATTTTCAAATGTTGTGTTTCAGTTTCATAGTTGTATTTGGTGCAGTCCTTTTAGATATGCGTGTTTGTATTGGTGGTCAATCCAAAATAATTAATAATTAATTATCAAATTATTATCTGATTAAAAAATTTGAACACTAGATACAATAATTAAACTAAACTCATTAATTATTAAATGTAAATTTTCAATTGTTAAATTTAGTACATTATCTGATCTGTACATGTTTTTTTAATGTATTATACATAAAGAAGGACCAATTTCATAACAAGGAGGCGCAGTACTTGTTGGCGTCAACAACCCAAGTCGATTTGAAGGGGAATACTGTAACACCCCACAGTTTTAATTAAATAATAGAATAAAATTTAGAAAAGTTTTCAGAATTTGGTCATGGAATTAGCATCATTGCATCCGTGAAAATTTTCTAATCAACTTAGATATATGGTTTACAGAAAATGGAGTTAAAAGGAAAAAAGATAGATTTAAATGAAGTTTTAGAAAAAACGTGAAAAAGAAGATATAGGAGGAACATAAAAAAGAATAATAAATACCAATGTTTTTTTCTGATAAACAAAAGGCTAACAAGGTGAGTTGGTAAGACATGCACTTACCAAAGTGGAGATCAGGTGTTCGAGTGCTATCAATGTCATGTTTTTTTATTCTAGAGGGATGGCTAAAGAAATGCATGTTCTAAGAATATATATATATATATATATATATATATGAACATATAAGAAAAATTATATATATATATATGTGAGTAAATGTATATATGGCAAATTCAATTCATACACACATAATTTCTTAATACACACCATGAAATGAAATAGTATACTTCAAAAATTTCTTTTCATACACCATGTCATTCGCGAAGTTACCCATTTATATTTTAATCATCTTCCCTCTTTGACCGTAAAACTAAATTACATGAAACCGAGAATTCATTGTAATAAATTTACTTGAAATTCAAAAAAAAAAAAATTAACATTAGTATTGTAAATTATTTAATTGTTTCGATTTTAAAAATCGGCTCCACTTTTAGATGATTGAACACATTGAATTAGAGTGTTTTGTTGTAAAAGTTGCCTAAACTGATATTTTAGATTTTATTAACTTCATAAAATTTGTAACGACCCGCATTCTACGCATCGAAGGATCGTAGAATATTTATTTCTCTCACATACGCAGTCGTATGGTCATGTAACTTTGGGAGACGACTATTGGGGTCATTTCCCATGTTCATGATTTTTGCCAATTTTTAAATGACCATTTTGCCCCTAGTTGATCTTGTTTTGGCCATAACTTTTGATTGATAAGGAGTCTTGACCTGAAACCACATCCATTAGATCCGGATGATGGTTTATCTTTCCGTAGAGTGGTCACATTAGTCAAACGGACTCACCGTTTGGGAGATATGGCTGAAACAAGGTTTAGAAGGTGAAAAACAGTTTAACCGGGCCTAATTAGAGTGATTAACAGCTAAGCCCATAACCTATTTCGGGATTAGGGTTATAGCAGGAGTGAAATGAGTTAGAGAATAGTTCCTGTTCATTTTTCCAGCCGCAACGAAACTCCCTTGAGCTCTAGCAATGGCCTCCATCTTCTAAATCGCTCCCAAAACACCATTTTTATCATTCCTAATCACTAATTAAGCAAATCAACACCAAATCAAGGCGGATTAGCGTCAAATCAGAGATAGGCTGCTGGAATACATTGGGATCCGTGTCATAACAGTAGAGTTTCAGATCCAAGAATTTAATTGTGGCAAAGGTGAGTGATTTGCATTGTTTTTCACTAATTATGGCTAATTAGAGTAATTAGCGAAATTATAACTCATAAAAATCTAAAAAAAATTTGTAAAATCCCAGAATATTATTTTATGCCTCTGATATGAATTTGGTTTCTAATCCCGGAATTTAGGGGATTAAGGGGTGATTAGTGATAATTAGCGAAATTTTGCATCTTAAAAACCTAGAAAAATTTGTAAAATTCTAAAATATTATTTTAGGGCTCTGATAGAAATTTGGGTTGATTTGGTTAAGTTTTACTAATCTTATCATTAGTTGTTGTTAAACATGTTTAAGGGAAAATATGAGATTTTGGCTATGTTTGATCCGTTTTAACTTATCAAGTTGTTGTTTTGCTGTTTGTGGATGTTTATACATGTTTCTATAGGTGTATGATATGCTTTGTGATTGTTTAGAATAGTTAGATTGGTCGAAAATGTCGTCAAATGGCGTAAAACTGTCGCTGGAAAGAAGTGTAGGAAATTACCCGAACCGGATTGGATCGGAGGGGGAAGCACGATCTGAACCGCTCGCACTTGAAGCTCCACGATCCGACCTGAGCATGGTTCCACGACCTGAAGAGAGCACCCTATCCGAACCGCGTCACTCGACCCGAACCGATGCACCAGGGATGGACTTGAGAGGCTCAACCCAATCCGGAGTGCTTGGGAAGGAGAACCGAACCGCTTGCCTGAAGTCACGATTTAATGCTCTGGAGATGATCCGAACCGATCCGAAGCAGGGGCCACGATCCGACCCATAGGGGTATTCCAATCCGAACCGAGACGCTTGGGTTTGAGGCGTGAACCACAATCCAAACCAGAGGAGTTGACATGGACAAACCGATCCGAAGCAAAGTGAAGAGAGAAGACCGAACTGATCCGGAGAAGACCAAAACCCGAGATGCAAAGGTAGTCCAAATGGGAAGTTTGTACTCAGGATCTAGTTGGGAACCAACGAGTTAACTTCACGATTGGACTTTGCTGCGGGACGTATGCAAAGGGGTTGTCGGTATTCAAAACTTTGGTTCACCACTGAAAGACGGATAGTGGGCTTGCAGTGATAGTTGTACGGGGTTGGACTCCGTTAGGGCCTAAAGGATTAGGTGACCAAATAGTGGATATCGTACGCACTGAGTGGGAGATGTTAGGATGGTTGCTATGTTTGATTGTTTGCTTTCACTATGACATGCACACCCCCACCCCCGTATTCTTTACACCATATGTTAGTGGCACCTTAGAGTATTGAGTGGTATGTTGTGCTAACTCTTTGGCTGCAGGTCCAGGTTCAGGTATGATTGGATTATACCTGTTATTGTTCTGTTTTGTTGCTTATCGCTCATACCAGACTTTTGTCTGACCTAGAGTTTTATGTCTCTTCTTATTACTCTGGGTGCTCCTAAACGAGCAGACTAGAGATAGGTTAGGTGGTATGCAAGAGTAGCTATACTGGAGACGAGCAGGAGGCTCCCACGTATGATATATAGATATTCTCCCTGTGTTGTTGAAGGTCACTGCTTGGGCATCGGTAGTGTACCTCCTTCTTTTACTTTCTTTTTCTTTAGAGACAGTTTTAAAGTTGTAATAATGATGTTGGATCATAAGATGTATTTTGGATTTCCATTGCTATGATGATGATGGTTTTAGTTTTCAGCTTATGCACTGTCTCGCCTGTTTTATGTCAAGTATGTTACTATTATATATTATTCCATGCACTGTGAGACATTCTAAAGGTTTCTTTGTTAGTTCTTTCATCTTCTTTCCTTTCTTTGATGACCGTCCCGTGCTAGCGGACATGTGTACAACGCACTTTCGTAGGAAATGTCGGTTAATGCTGGGCGAGCCGTCACACTTGGTATCAGAGCTCTAGGTTGCGTAGTTAGCTTAGGGAAGTCATCAGGGAGAGATAGTACACGTATATGAGAGCGCGTATTTGTGATTATTTTGGTTTTCTAAAGCTATATATATACTATTAGTATGGCTAAGGATGAAGTCGCATTGCACTAGCACCACTGTGGGGATGGTTAATCGTTTTCTCTTTACAGACTGAACGATGAGCCGATATACGAGAGGTAACGGTAGAGGAGCCAATAATGGGAATGCTGTTGAGATGAGGACGATGTTTACTGGCCTCATGAGAGAGATGCTTAGGGATGCTCGGGGAGCCGTTCCTAATGTTGCTAATGGTGGTGGTGCAACAGTGCAGGCGCCTTGGGTCGATTTCGCCAAGCTAAACAAGGATTACACTAGCCTTGGCGGAAAGCCGTTCCACAGAACGGAGTCGGCTACAGAAATTCAAGATTGGCTAGATAGTTGTGAGTGCATCGTCGAAGATTTGGGAATCGAAGACGCAATGAAGAGGAAGCTAGCATTGCGTCAACTACAAGGACGAGCTATGAAATTGTGGAATGCTATTCAGGCAGCTACTCCTGAGGATCAAGTTACTTGGAATCAGTTTAAGACTCGTTTTTGTGATAAGTTTATTCCAACTGCTCATAAATCAGAATTGTTCAGGAAGTTCTTGGAGCTTAAGCAGAATGGTAGAGCAGTCTCGGAGTATATCGTTGAATTCGACATTTTATCGAAATATTGATTGTCCCTCATCG
Organism: Allium sativum; assembly: GCA_030737875.1. Classification (NCBI taxonomy): domain Eukaryota; kingdom Viridiplantae; phylum Streptophyta; class Magnoliopsida; order Asparagales; family Amaryllidaceae; genus Allium; species Allium sativum. The sequence goes on from JASFAX010002042.1 coordinate 34,480, forward strand.
ATACAGTCGAGAAGAAGAACGAGAAGTTCATAACTGGCTTGGATGGGTACTTGGGGGAAAGACTTATAAACCATATCGATGAGACGTTCGAGTCTATTGTAGGAAAGGCGTTATGGTCAGAGAACCTTTTTCCTAAGTCGAAGACTGAGGTTGCTATTGCATCTACAGAGGAGACAAAGCCGCAAGCAGGCGGTGAAGGCAAGAATTATTCTCAGAACAAGAGGCAATAGAACCCGACCAAGGATGGTCAAAATAAGAAGAATAAGAATGGTGGCGAGTGCTTTAGTTGTGGCAAGAAGGGCCACTATGCCAGAGATTGTCGAGAAAAGCCTGGGGAAAGGAAGTGCTTTAACTGCGGCCAGGCGAGACATCACAAGGATGATTGTCCACAACCACCTAAAGAGAAGCAGATTGTGAAAGCATATGCTATCAACGCTATTCCTTCTTCGTCGAATTCTCCAACTGCGGCGCAGAAGGGAAAGGGTGTCGTTATCAAAGGTATGCTTTATATTTAAGGTGTTTCTGTTCAAGTATTGTTTAACAAACTCGAGATAGTCGATAGACCTCTAGTTGTGACAAACCCGATAGGTGGTTCGACTGATCTTAGTATGATTTGTTGTAGTTTGATCTTATCGAGTCATGGATGTATGTTTTCTTGTGATTATTTTGTTTAGGCTTTACTGGGTTTAGCAATATTTTGGGGAGTCGATCTACTCTAAAAGGTATAGGTTGGTATTAGGTACCTACCTAGTGATGGTGATAGTAACTGGAGTTAAGGAAGCTAAGAGGTTATCGTTGTAATAAGTTCTAGTTGTCTCTAGGAGGCAAATGAGTGCTCCAGTGCTTGGTTTTTTTGCTAGTATCACCTCACGTGGATTGTCCGAATTCGGAGGAGATGTTCCTTGCGTGCTTGTCTGATATTGGAGTTGTCTCTAGGAGGCAAATGAGTGCTCCAGTGCTTGGTTGTTTTGCTAGTATCACCTCACGTGGATTGTCCGAATTCGGAGGAGATATTACTTGGGTGCTTGTCTGATATTGGTTTAGGCCTTTGGGGCTTGTGCTTGGGGAATGTCGAGTTCGACTAGGATAGTTTGCGTGAGAGATAAACAGTTGTTGTGATTCTTTATTGGATGATATCTTGGTTTACTCGAGGAGTGATGGGCAGCCGTGACATGATAAGACTGTTCAATGGTATAGACTGCCCCGAGTTAGACTCGATAGGGTTATGAGATGGCTCGACTGGGACTCGAGAAAGATGCAAAGTAATGGATTGTTTAGGACCCTATGCTGATGTTCTCTTTGGATAGTAGAACTTTGAAGAAATAGGATGGGTTCGTTGATCATGGAAGATGCAACGAAGATTAGGACGATTCAAGTTGGACTTGAACTCGTAAAAGAAAATGGGTGCTCGTTGATCTTGGAGATGCAACGAATAGGGAGACGACTCACGTTGGACTAGAGTTTGTCGGTAATGGATACTCAAGACTGGGTCTGAGTTATAGATTGACTTGAGTTGGACTCGAGAAGGCTGCAAGGAATTGGATTCGGCTCGAGTTGGACTCGAGAGGGTAGCAAGATAATGGATAGACTTGGGTTGGACTCAAGTATTTTAGGAGGACTTAAAGTAGGGGTATTTGGGGATGCCCGTTACCTTGGATCCGTTGGACGTGATCTAGTTATACTTAGAGGATAAAACGTACGTTGGACGTACGGTAGTCCGTTTGGAGGCTGGGCTTCCATTAGTTCTTGATGTTGGTTGGACCAGACATACAAGAATCGACATATTGGGATTGGTTAGGCCAGTCATTTAGGTGTCGACGTGTTCATGGCTTTAGCAGGTGATAGGTAGGACTTGTTTGATGGATGTTATTGTTGCTATGTTTGTCCCTATCATTCTTCTCTTGAGTAGACTATCACCTGTAGGGTTCTAGCGATGGGGAACAACGAGATGGTAGTATAGACGGACATTAGGCTACGTATCAGTGCAGTGGGGGTAATCATTACTCCATGGGGAAGAGTGATTGTAGCAAGGCTATGAGCCAGTGCAGTGAAGTTTCATGACTTCATGGTGGCATAGTGGACATAGCAAAGGATTTAGGTGCGGTAACAGTTGCATTGAGTAGGAGGCATGCCAGTCTAGAGGTTATGTTTTTGGGTTGGAAGCAACTACAGTATATCACAGGATATGATTTCAGACCCAAGAGTGAATTGGATTCAGAAACGCTAGTAAGCTTGACGATTAGATCGATTATGATTGAGTGGATTGGTTCCAGTTAGAAGGACGATCCTAACCTATTGGAAATCATCTCTATGGTAGAGAGATGGGTATCGATGGAAAGAGAATGATCAAGCAAGGATTTGATCGAGAAGGATGGCTTCGAAAGAATGGGGGACTAGTTGTACCCAACGTAGACGGACTAAGAGATGAAGTTCTTAGAGCATATCATCACTCGAAACTGACTATACATCCCGGTGGTAACAAAATGTATTTAGACATGGATAAGACCTACCACTGGGAAAGGATAAATAAGGACGTTGGGATGTTTATGTCCAAATGCATGAATTGCCAGTTAGTTAAAGCTGAGCAAAAGAAGCCTAGTGGGTTGTTACAACCATTAGAAATTCCTAAATGAAAACGGGAACAAGTCTCAATGGATTATATTAATGGTTTACCAAGGACTAGGTCAGGTCATGATGGTATTTGAGTGAATCGTATAGAGGATCTTTTGAGAACTTATATATTGGATTTTGGAGGGTCATGGGATGGCCATTTATATCTGGTTGAGTTATAGTTATTAGCCCAGTGTTGGTATGGTTCCAATTGAAACTTTGCACGAAAGGCCATGCAAGGCACCATCATGTTGGTTGGAGAATGGTGAGAAATTTGAGCTAGACCAGAAATAATAAGAGGGACTTCAGGCAAGATCAAGGTTATCCAATAGAGAATGAAGACTACCTAAGATATGCAGAAGACTTATGTCGATAAGAGACAAAGAGATTTGGAATTCTTCGTTAACGACTTGGTGTTCGTCAAGGTCTCTCCGTGGATGAATGTGATTCGTTTTGGTGGGAAAGGTAAGTTAGCACCAAAGTTTGTTGGTCCATTTTCAGTTCTCGAGCAAGATGGGAATTTGGCATATAAAGTTGAATTACCAGAGAAGATGGCAGGAGTTCATAACGTATTTCATGTTTCCCAGTTAAGGAAATTCGTGCACGATCCCGATACGACTATTTCACTTGATCAGTTGGTTGAAGTAGAACCCGAGGCGGTTGGGAATCGCAAGCCGATTCATATTGTCGAGCACGATACGAAGAAACTTCGAAGGAAGCAGTGAATCTAGTCAAGGCTCAGTGGGGCGAGGATGAGAATGAATGTACTTGGGAGACAGAGGAGAGCATTAGGAAGACGTATCCAGAACTTTTTGCTTGGTAAGATTTTAATTGCGACCTAGTTTTCCGCATGCTAGTATAGACTTGTTTGTTATTTTGTATGTTTGATTGTTGTGAATGGTTGGTAGGCATGCGGAATCCTTTGCTTGTTTCTTAGTTAAGGAATTTCGGGGGTGAAATTTCTTAAGGGGGAAGAATGTAATGACTCGCGTTCTACGCATCGAAGGATTGTAGAATATTTATTTCTCTCACATACGAAGTTGTATGGTGATGTAACTTTGGGAGACGATTATTGGGGTCATTTCCCATGTTCATGATTTTTGCCGATTTTTAAATGACCATTTTGCCCTTAGCTGATCTTGTTTTGGCCATAACTTTAGATTGGTAAGGAGTTTTGACCTGAAACCATGATTAAATGTATACAATTACAGAACTTTCATTTGATATTTGCACTCTTATACGCTATAATTTAAAAAATTGCATACTATCGTGCTAGTATTCAAAAAATTACAGAACTTTCATTTGATATTTGCACTCTTGTACGCTATAATTCAAAAAAATTGCATACTATCGTGCTAGTATTCAAAAAATTACAGAACTTTCAGTTGATATTTGCACTCTTGTACGCTATAATTCAAAAAATTTGCATACTATCGTGCTAGTGTTCAAAAAATTACACAACTTTCAGTTGATATTTGCAATCTAGTAATGGATTTTTTTGTGTGTTATTCAACCTTTTTAACCCAAAACTGCATTAATATTTGCATAAAATCTTTTAATCAATCATCAAATCCATATTTATAGATAATTTAATATATATTACGCGCAGATTATCAGTTATTGAAAATAGAATAGGTGGATCAACAACTTACCTTCATTCTAGCCATTTCTTTGAAAATCCGATCAAATCGGCGAAGACTTTGGTTGTTTTGGTTTGATCGAGTTTAAAAATTTGATAATCGCCTGTGCGATTTTATTTTTTTCGTTGAATGACTGCGCTAATTAAGCGATGAACGGAGTGTTTTTAGGGTTTAATGGACAGATGCGTAATTTTAATTGCCGCATTTCAAAAATAGGGATGTATTCTGTATTCTTTTTATCAGTGGGTTTTTTTTATTTTGAAATTTAACAGGGACCTGTAAAAAACGCACCCTAATATATTTGGAATTTAGAAGGCTTAGTCGTTATTCCATTTATATTATTAGTCAAATACGGAAATTGATATCTATTATATACTGATCTGTTTTCCGTGAAGATTCCATTTTTATGGAAGAGGATTTGGGATTATCGTGAACTATGTTTTAGATGACATTAGTTCTTTAACCCAGTTAAAGACAGGATTATCGTGAACTGTATGGTTGATCTTTGCAAAATATATATCTGTTTGGTGGTGGATAATTTATTCTCTTTCTTAACACCCTTCTCTAAGACGTACGAGCTTAGAGGTTATATGTAGGCAGAAATCAATAGTACGGTGTAGATTGTCAATGCGACATGTTTGATTTTCCAAAGTTAAATAATCATTAATATTGATTTTTGGAAAGATTAAAACCGTGGAGTTTTAATGAATCTTTAATTAGATTGAAATGGGAATTGATAATTTAAATTATCGAATTTGGGAAATGATCGAGAGTGGAGTATCACCAGTTTTGCTCCAAGCGATAACTAAATCTTTAATTAGATTTGAACGGGAAATGGTAATTAAATTTACCGATAACACCGTGGTGTTAGTTATGGGGTAATACCAGTTTTTCTCCATGGGATGAATAGGTTGGGATTGGGAAATTAAATAAATGGTTACTTCAATAAGGCGCGTTACTCCCGACTAGTTTGGAAAACCTTAATTTGGTTTAAATTGATATTCAAAGGAAGATTAAAGAATAAATTTAAAAGAATTTATCCTTGATAAAATTAATGGGAACAAATCCCTAAGAATGTGAATGTTTGAATAAAAGAATATTCTGAATTTGAATAAGGTGTATGTTGTGTTTTTATAACACTTGTTAATTACATACCCGCGTTATTCGGAAAGGCCGGGTTTATACCCATTAAGAATAATTGATTCGACGATAAGTCGACGATGAAGACGGTGGTTGAAGACCGGAGGTCTTCACATTGTTTGGATGATTACTGATGTCTTGATTGGGCTGTACACCCAAGACGAGGTAATAAGTGGTGATCGTCCAGACGTACTTGGAGATCGACCGAATATGCGAGGACCTCTCTCCTGTGTTGGACATATGGGATGAGGAATAAGGTGCCTCCGGTTTCATTCAGACCCATAACGAACTTGTAAATGGACTCTGTGTCTGACATTGGATTTTATTCTGTGTTGATTGATTTCTATTAAATATATATCTGTTTGGTGACGGAGAATTTATTCTCTTGCTTAACACCCTTCTTTGAGACGTACGAGCTCAGAGGTTATATATCCTTAGATATCAGTCGCATGGCATGAATTTCCTATGTGGAATGATGAGATGCAAATGATCAAGGCTTCTGTTGAAAAGTAGAGTCTTGTGGTTGATGATCAATGCACGGCTTTAATATAGCATTGCTTTGTGTATAGCGTTAATTCGTGAGCCTCACACCTCGGAATGAGTTAAAAATGGGATAAGGGACCCAAAGAGGACATGATGTTTCTTTCTAGCTTTAGGTGGTGTCAGGGTTTTGCAAGCCCTGACATATATATTATTTTTACCTTTGTGGTTGTTGGAATGTGAGGCGCCTCGGTTATATCGGTCTCTACGGAGCCGATGGATAGGTCCGGTAGGACCGGGAAACGTGTGTTCAGGAATAACAATCCACTAACGTAAGTGTGGACCGGCCTTGGAGGATCCAGGGGTTCCAGGAGTGCGTTGTCCCGAGGCATTTGCTAGAGTGTCTCGAAGCGATTAGGAGTACATCCCTTTCCTAAACTCATGAGAAATCCAATTTCCAATACGTGACATTCGGTTTTATTTGTAGAGCCTAGTATGGCGACATAGTGGGATGAGGCACTATGCCGTCTATGATTGATGCATTTATATTTGAAGTTGTTTTCATACACTTTACACTATAATAGTATCAAAATGATTTGTTTTAAACGTACCAAGCATGTTTGGCAATTATAAGGTAAAACTCTATCCTCCGGCTTGCGTTGCATTGTGTGATGGGACCTGAGTCTTATAATAGCTTCATTTTTCCATAAAGCATTGTGCTATTTGTTTTATGCATGGGTATTCTTGGGAGGAAACCCGTTCTGTGTTATATGGCATGATCCCTTGATTTACCTAATTTATAAAGTAAAGTTTTAAATAACTGTTTTAGTTCTCACACTAGTCACATGACTGACCTGGAGTTAATTGTTTTAACCTAAACTCTGGGTGCCCCTATTTTCGACACGGCCAGCTAGTAGTTTTGGTTTTGCAGATTTATATTCACATGATCCTAGTTTACAACTGGAGCGATATGCAAAAAGCTCTGTATCCGTGTATCTCTTTCAGTTGTATTTTGTATTATTTTCCGCTGCATTGTAATTTGTAATCTCTGATATTTTTCTGATGTATAATATTTACTCATACTCTGTATATTCTTGTACTCTGATGTAAATTATTGTAATAGCAACGAAATGTTCTTCTGTTTGAGTTCTGATTTGTCGTGTTCTCAGACAATCTGTCCTTTCTCTTTTCTTCGGAGACTGGGGAAGTTCAGGTCGTCACAGTTTGGTATCAGAGCTTTGGTTCACAGAGCTCGAGAACAAGACACATTAGAACCGGATGAAAGAATTCAATAGAGATTGGATTAGTAATATCCAATGAGAATGACTCGTTAGAGATAGAAATCAGTAGTATCCTAGAACGAGTGTGAAGAGTGTTGTTTTAAAATAAAAAGTGAAAACCAATTTTTTTTTTGGAAATTTAAACCATTTTATACGTATTTGAATATTTATTTTATATTGAATTTGGACAATCGAGTATATTAAGATTTTGCATATACGCCATTCAAAAGTATATTCGAAGTTTTAATATACTGGATAGATATAGAATCACATTCTAGTCGCCCGGAGATGGTTCTGATGATTGATCGATCATCATCAGAATTTGTGTTCGAGTTTCGAAAGTGGGATATCTGTATGATTCCAATTGACTGGTGTGAGAACCAAAACTAGATAGGATATATTGTTGTGAATTGGCATCAAAAACATGTTTTTCTATATATATATATATATATCAAAATTATGTGTTTGAAACAATAATCACTAATTAATTGCTGATTGTGTTGTTTGATTATTGGTTTGATTTACTAAATTTTGAACCATTAAGCCAAATTGAATCTAATGTTGAACCAACTTGAAAATTGTTTGGAATTGCATGCATATACATGTATATACATTGAACAGGTCATAGCAGGGAAGCTAAGCAGAAGAATAAAATTGTATGCTCGACAAAAAGGTACATGTTTACTAATTTATTGGGTTTTGGTAATTTTATGAGCCGATTGGCTTTTTCTTTTTCTTTTTGAGAAGAGAGGGCCTTTGTGGCGGTTTTGGGATTTTCCCGATGCTCCCCGTACAAAGGAGGTTATGGCGAAATTTTTCGAAAATTTAGGAAGTTAGCCAAATTTTTGAAAAATTAGAAATTCTTAGAAACTGAAAAGTTGAAGAATGAAAGCCAGAATGAAAGTTGAGTTGTTTGGTTAAACAACTTTCAGCTCCATTCCTTTTCAAGGACGAAAAGATTTTAAGTGGGGGAGATTGTAACAACCCGGAAATAGGAACCAGTTTAATTTAATTTTTTTGGCAATTTTAATGAATTTTGAATATTTAAAATGATTTATTTTAAATAATAATGATTAGAAATTTATTTTGAATAGAATTAGAATGTACATATTTGTTTAATCGGAATTAGAATATAAATATTTATTTTAATTATAAAAGGAATTGGAAATGGTACGATTGTTTGAAAATTTGATTTCAAATTTCAAATTTCAAATGAATGTACAGGATTCAAACTAAACCGGATTTTAGTGAAACTATAAATATTTGAATCTGTTCGAAATTATCTTTCCAATGAATCTGAAAAATCCTGATTTCATAGCGGGAATAAAAAGTTATGCCTAGTTGAAAATTCAGAATAGCCGTTAATATAGCCCTTAAAAATGGAGACTTTGCAAACGACCTCCATTATCGACGAGACCACTTTTGTTGGATCCGGAATGTCAAATTATTGCTGGATTCCAATTTTCATAATTTTTGGAATCAATATATGAGCGTGGCGAATTTAAACGTGTTTGGTCAATTCAATCTGAATTTAATCGACTGGAAAATGACGGTTTTTCAAATAGTCTCCAAATTTGATGAAATTAGTTTTGTTCGGACCGTATCGTCAATACATAACCAGATTTATTTTTCTGGAATTTTTCCGTATGTGGCCCGGTAAATTAAAATGTGTGTTTGAATTTATAATATATTGTAACGACCCAAGGATTTTCAGCCCCGGAAATCGACCTAAATACATTAACCGTAACTCATGCCTACCCTCCAAGCACCGAAAAACACTGGATAGTTATTAGAAAGAAATTAGAGGGTGAGATAAGAAAGAAAGAAATATAAGAATTGAAGAAGAAGAAACACCACAACACAGAGTCTCACATCGCAGCGGAACAAAATATAATATAGAAATAAATCCTTATTGAGAGCTTTAAAAATACTTACAATATCAGAGTACATCACTCAACGGGACAGTTATAATAACCTGTTCCCATATACAACACACAGTGGAATAGTAGCTATATAATATCATATGTCTGAACATCTCCAGCTCGTCTCTGGACTTCACAGCATTCGATAACCTAAACCTGTACACCCAGGGCTAACCCGAGCATTGACAAAACCCGGAGTCAGTCTGGTGAACCAGAGTGAGAAAAACTCGCACAGTATCAAGGGTATCACATAACTTGATTTTAAAGTTAAAATCTTTTCGAAAGAAAAGGATAATCGTAAGACCAAATCCACCCATAAATACAGACGGTTTTTACCTTACGATAACCCAAAACATTTTTGAAACCAATATCTTGTATGATATTATAATAATGTCTAAATACAAGTAAATAGAAATCTAGTAGAACACTTGCATCTCACGCTCTATATATATAGTATACAAACAAAACCGCGGGCACTTATTTGAGATTGGATTCCGACTATGACAAGGTATGGGACCACCTGCCGATAGTGTATCTCTAGAGGCGAATACACTGGGTTCAACAAGAACGTCTTGCAAACCAGCCTACACATGACCGACCACTCATTTTGCTTGAGTCTATCGAATGTATATCACCGACGGTTGGGATCAGCAACCGTCTCCCGAAAAGGGACAGCATCAAATATAGATTAAAGAAGTAAATAGGAATTTCTCTAGATAGGTGAGATTATACTCCCTAATGGGAGCGACCCATATAGCCATGTTGCCTGCCCGATTTTTGTCATTTCCCGGTTGATGAGGCTTGAGGTTTAGATTAACTTTTGAACATCTGGTCATCATTCACTTTGAATGCCACATCGTCAAATCCACCAGATATCACTAATTGACTTCCACAAAAATACTCTAGTTGGAAGCTAAGAGAACGGCAATTCTTCGCCAACAACTATAGCACATTTGAAGAAATCAACGAACGTGACCCTTTGGAAATACTATGTCGGACATCCGTCTATACAAGTCATCCAGGATCAAGATGAACTGAAGGTACTCTCCTACTGCATCCAATATAGGAATCACCCCATGGATTAGTAGTGAGAAGTCCTTGCAACCCGTAGATTCCAACCACGACAGAATCACAGCTTATCTCTGCTTGCAAGGCAGAGAATTTTAGTGGTTCTTCCATTTGTGAAAATACACGGTCTTCAATGCTCCATCTCGATCTTCTTCTGATATCTTCACGTATTTGTTGGTTGGAATGGTTTTCGAATATAAATTCGATCACGGTCTTTCCTTACCAACAATCGTATGGGACAAATTTGATAGTCGGTGATTTAACTATCAAAATATATAGTGATTCAATCATGTCAATCCAATGAGTTCACTGGTTCAGTATTCAGCATCACCTGGCCTTTTAAATAAAACAAACTGATTCACTTCTGTTTAATTAAAACTTCTGACTCTTTTAATATTTAAAAATACGATAATTGAATTCTTATTTAATATACTAATGTTCTCAAAAACCATTTCATATAAATACTTAGTGAAATAACTTATAATCATATTAAATTCCCACTTAATTCTCCTTTCAAGACATTTGTTACATTATTCTTTATTATTTAAACTTGGGAAATCCACTTAACTTATTATTCGTAATCAACGTTAAGTAATATCTTTTATTCTACTCTTGAAACAATAACAAATATTTATTAGATTAATTCAAAACAGGCTAAGTTAATAATCAATTCCAGTTAAAGCGATCGATTTAGTCAATTCAAAACACAGTTGTCTCGTTAACAGATTCCAATTCGTTTTCCCTTTTTTATTAATTATCAATCTAATTAATTCAAATAAATTTCATTAAATTTGTTTCTTGACAAAACACTTATCAAATTTTAACCGTTAGGTTAATTTCTAGCTTCGTATTTGTAAATCTGATTACATCAGAATTTACTCTATAAAATCAATTAACAGTTAATTATAAATTTAAAAATAAATAAGGAATATTTATTTCCTTTTAACAAACTTTTATTCAAAATAAAATATATTTCAAAAACTAATCCCAGTTATAAAATAAATTTTATAACTTCAACTCTATTGATCCACCTGACGGTAAGTCAATATAAAACAAAACAATTTATTCTTAGGCCATTTACTGCCGATTACCCCAACCAATATTGCCCATTGGTTAAAACAAAACACAGGTTAAATTTTCAGTCGATGATCACTAATCAGATAATTCACCCAATCATGATAGTTTTTATATGATAATATGAAAATAAAAAATATATTTGAGGAATCCCGTTGGATCCCTCCAACCTGTTCTTCCTTGAAATCACAACGGTTATCTCAAATAAGATCATTTCAATTTCATTTAACTGAAATAAATAACGACCATTTAACATCAGCCAACTCACATGCAATTCAAACAATTTTAGCATGTTTATTTTATAAACGTGAACAACAAGGTAAGTTACCTTTATTGGAACCAATCGTTAAAATAACGATTTGGTATTTCACTGAAATTAAACGATGGTTTAATTTCATCGGTTAAATCAACAATTATATTACTAGCAAACAGTCAACCATCAGCAATTAGAGCACACAAAATAAAAACCCAATTTATATAAAATATAAATGGGAAGAACTGAGTGAGTTTGACTCACCTGATTTCCATTGTCGCTAAAACGGTTCGGTTCCCATTAAATTAAACATGTATTTAATTTAAATCATAATTTCTGCAGCTCTCAGTCCGGTTCTGATCCGTTCCAAATGTAGTGTTTATTGTTACGGTCCCAACATAGCTTATTTCGCTAAATTCTGTTTAGACAGGCAATAGTTATATAATAATATAGGTATACGGTTATCCTTAAATCAATTAACTGTCGATTATAGTTTAAATCGGAATTAATTACTTGTTTAAACAAAATAGGCCAACTTAATCTTTGTATATGCTGCTTCGTTTATGATAGTAACATCGCTCTGCCTTCTTTGAACTGCACAATTTATAACTATATTAATTTATGATTTTAAATTAAAACCATTAACCCCTTTTCATTTTAAAATTAAATAAACTAATTATGTTAATTACCATTAGGATAGTCACATAGGCTGAATGGTGTTTCCATTTGTTTCTTCAGTCCAGTACCCGATACGAACCAAGGGACAGCTCCTTCAAATTAAATTACTGGTCGACAGTTTCTCCGTTCATTTGCGTTATGCCCATCGTTTTTTTCTCCCATGTAATCGGTTCTTGTTGTATTCACGAGACCAAGCTTATTTCCGTATACTGCTCCTTCACGCATCAGACACTCACAGCCACATCCTACCATCGTTCCAAACGAGGCTGGCCTTCCTTGTTTCCTCCTTTACTCCCATATGTTCTTCTTGTTTGCAATACATTCAGGCTTTATAAAACTTAGTTTCCATCCCCTTCCAGACATTCCAGACAACCGAAACACCCATCTTTATTTTTAACAAAAGCTCCTCACCTTTGAACCCAAAAACAGGTACAGCTCGACTTCCAGTTTTCCACAACCGCACTAGTTTTCAGATCATCGGAGTCCGATCCGTTTCCACTATGATGATCACCTGAACCCCCTTTACAACCGCCGTGAGTTTCCAGTCTTCAGAATTAGCCATTCTCCCAAAAATCCACTTCAACCACTGCGTCTTTCGAGACAAATTCCGGTTGTTTGGGGTACTGAATCACCATGGACACCGATCACAACCCAGACCTCTCTCCGATGAACGATATTCATGTGGGACCTCCTTCCATCGATGTACAGGTTAAACGATTTTTGAGTGATGAAGTAGCGGTGAGCATTGTTTTAAGGTTGGAGGCGCAGTAAAGTAGATGGTTGACCACGAGATTAATTTTGACCGCAAATTTAGGTTATAACGTGTATATATAGTATGGGAATGGGTGGGTTTTAATATTAATTTATTTTTAACGAAACTTCGTCATAAAGTAGTTGATTAAAACCATTACAAACGATTTTCGTCTTCTGATAAAAAAGCTAATCTTAGTGTAAAAAGTATTCCGGACCCAATGGAACATGTTTCGTCGAATTCCGACATCGTTTGAAAAAAATTCCTTTATAAGGCCAGAAATAAACACGCAGTTAATTTT